>KK121845.1:501683-567997 GCA_000611955.2 Stegodyphus mimosarum
CAGATGCCTTCTCGCCTTCATCCTGTTAACACTTTCGCAATGCTCCTCCTTCTTGCTAGAACGTTATAACGTATTAAAGTCAGTCATATCTAGTAGATCAATTACTGAATAATCTGCTCTAAATTAAAATAAAGATGTGTTGTTAAAAGTGAAAGTCCTGAGTTGTATTTTTCTCCATGGTTCAATCATCCCAGCTTCGTCAAACATCTGCCAAAACGTGTAATGGAATAGCCTCACCACTCACCCAGGATGTGTTAAAATAACTGAAATATTACATATATATAAGATAAAAATATGTAAATCAAAATTATAATTTAAACTACACCTTAAGTCTCCCTCTCTATTCTACAAATTGCAATAACTTCTCTGCGTTGCGTCAGTTCTGGATCAATCCATCTCGCATGACTTGCGTGACGCTATGACGTAACTAATTCGGAACCTAAGCGCACAATTTTGAGAACTGAAACTTTTCTAAACTAAGCCAAAACCTTCCTCTTTATCAGCTTCCATATTGGATAATGCGCCACTTTTAGCTTATGTGCTCTTTGGACGTTATATCCTTCGCTCTTTTCCTGCTGCAGCAGTATTCAAAAATGTAAATGCTCTGAAAAGGCACGATCGGAGTGCCAAGTAAGCTGTGGCCACAAATGTGAATTCAAATAAGTATTCAAAAATGTAAATGTTCCGGAAAGGCACGATTAGAGCGCTAAGTAAGCTGTGGCCACAAATGTGAATTCAAATATAAATGGAATTAAAACCACCTCGATTGCCAAGTTTCTTAGATATTACGAACTTAACACACGAGCATACTAAGCAATCTGAATTCTTCCTCTTAAATATGGATCTTCGATCTATCTTATCTAGGTATCTTATCATCAGCACTGCTCCGTCTTTTTCTTGTTTTCATTACATATATATGCTACTAAAAACAGTGTTGTTCTGAAATTTAATCTGAGTATATTTTTATTTGGAACACTTTATACTTCCTGACTCTAGCGAAGAACACTTAATTGTAAATTTTAAACGTAACGATTTCTTCTTCCCTGATGCATTAACCAGTAGTATATTTATTTTCTCACTACCTTCAACTTCTGCTTTCTGTTCCTGATGCCTGCTGGGTGTCTGGAAGAATTCTAGTTCAAACGTTTATCGGAAATTCATTTGCGAAATAAAGCGCTGTACGAAACTGGAGAGGAAAGTGACAATTAACCAACTTTACGAATCTCTTTTATGAGTTTTCTATGGCTAGAGGTTAGAGATTGATGCGCTCCATTTTTGATTTCCATTACAAAAACCTAGTGAAGCTAAATTAACTGCTGTTTATTTCATTTCACATTCGATTAGTCATTAAAATTATGCCAAGTTTCAATCTATTGTCATCTGCAATGTAATTTCTGTTAACTCGAGCAAAGCTCAGCCTTCTTTAGTGCCGTTTGCTAAGAATGAATATTTTTCTTTAATTTACTGAAAAACGCAAACTGCGAGAGTTTAATATTCAAATTCGATTTCAAGTACAATAAATTTGTAGGGTTCTGCTGTATCTAGAAGCTCGAGCTAAAGTCCTGCAGACACTAGAATGATAGCGAGTTATCATTCTAGTGTCTGCAGGTCTTCGTCTGAAGCAACTAACACAGTCTTAAAAAGGTTAAAATAACCTTTTTATTAACACTTTTAATGAACAAAAAAGCACACTATGTGCGACAGAGGAACTTAGGCGATAACAGAAAGTTAAATTTCAAATTTAGGTTATGTGTAGTATGTTATATTTTATGTGTAGTCACAGACTACATATAAAATAGGTTACTCATGCTGGTATGCATATTTTAAAACGTCGGCGAGAAAGACAAGCCGGAGACTGCCAGAAGCTCTAATCTAAACATTCAAATCCCTCAGCTTAAATGCACACAAAATAACTAATTCTTATACTGATGAAAACCACAGAAAGTTATAGTAAAGGCTTAAATCGTAATAATTGGTTAATTAATGTAAAACACCTTTCAAATTAGTTAATTATTATTCCAAAAAGTTTCTTAAATAACTCGAAGGAAATAGCTTCGAGATATTATTTTCAGTAGCCGGATTTTCTGTTCTGGCACAGCAGAAAGTATTTAAACACTGTTGAAAATCTCATAAGCAAGCTACCCAATAAAATAAATTCACAGTTACGTCCTGAATAATTAACATCTTCTTGCGTAAATTTCCACGTGGCATTAATTTTCGATAAAATTATGTTAATTTATTTCTACTGCTTAGCTTTACCACATTTTAACTGCCCGTTTTAAATGTTAAATTTTGTTTTATATCTAGACCTAGTTTTTAATTTTTTAGACCTATCGCAACTGTTTATATTAAAATTGTTTCAGGTTCCCTGTATATTAAAAACAGATTATAATTTCCTTTTAATACTATGATTTTTCACATTTAAAAAAATTATTATATTAACTTTTTTAATCTTCACTAGTAATTTCTTTGAGATTTTAGATTGTCGTCTGAAGCTTTCAGATCTCAGATTTTACATTTTAGTTTAATAGTATACTAAACTCGATTTAAACTCTTCAACAAATATGTAAAATTGTAGTGGAAAAATTTTAAAGTCCAGGCATATAATAATAATTCCAGTTCAGACACCAAAATAAATCTTATAGTCCAGGCACCAAAATAAATCTAGGCACATATATTTGTGCCTGGATATTATGATGAAGCGTTTTGAATGTTGATATACAAAGCTATTTGTCAGAGACAGATATTATAGCCTAAATATTGCATCTAAGAACAACTCTTCGTCTAAGGCAAATCCTTTTTGCAAGTAAAAATATTTAAAAAAATCCAAATAAATTAACTGTAAATCTAAAGCCAAATCTCAAAACAAAAACTGAATAAGAATCTCGACTAGTATCGCATCAAGTGGCCAAAGCTTAATGATCACTTGGATACAAGTTTCAAATTCTGTTCTTCTAAAAGAGACTATTTTAACGCCTGGAGGACGTGAGAACATGTTGATGAAGTACAATGGCTCTTTTTAGAGTATACTAAATATACAGTATATAATTTAGGTCTAACAATTTCGCGACCTACATCATATAGTCAATGCCTTCTTCCTCCAGAATCGCCAAGCAGTTAAGCTCTGTGTAATCTGTTATTTTTCAGAAAAATAGAATCTTCTTCTAAATTTTCCATTTAAAACTTCATAGTGTAAGATTCGGGACGCTTCTCTCTATAATGCTGCGAGATCACAATGGCCGCAACGAAGATATGCAGATATGTGCGGCCCCAACATGACGTCACCCTAGACAAGAACTTCTCTTTTACCAATTTTGTTGACTTCTTTCGATGTTGGAGGAACATTTTCCAATCCTACGTTCTCTTCTGATAAAATTCACCGAAAATCATTCTATTAAATCTCGTCTCATCACCAAGGAGTACATTTTGCCAATCTTGTTTATCCATAAATAGTGTACCTGGCTTCACAAACATCGGCTGCCATTTGCGATCTGTTGTAATGACATACTACGCGTCGTCGTGTGTTAAACACCTGTTAGGCTAGAGGCCTGTATTCAGTTTGGTTGTGAGCTGTCGTTCCAGATCCAGTAGAGAGGTCTGAAACAGCTCGTAGCTATCATGTCTCTATGGAGATGTATATTTAATGGAACATCCTCCACAACAGTATGATCTTCGCCTGTCACCCTGGTTTTGCTACCCGTAATTTCAAACTGGTAATTCAAATAATTCAATTTACCGTCTGAAATATTCTGAGAACTCATTTTAACTGAAAGCAGTAGCAGATTGCTATCACAAGGAACATATTTTGATAGATGAATTTGAAGATTCGAAAACCAATCACTTTTTCACTTTCACTCAACGTTTTCTCAAAAATGTTGATGTACACACTATACGACTTCCTTGTATGGCGTATTAAATTACACACATGTTTTTTGCTACATTTCATTTAGACTTATTTTCTTGAATTATTCTAATTTAATTAACTGATGATTCTCAAATTAAATATCAAGGTGAATTTTTGGCGTACGGGAGTCAAACTTCTAATTTTATTTTTTCAAAACGAGTATCAAACTTTTCCAAATATAAGTACAGGAATGGGAAGACCACAAAAATTTAAATTTCGTTTATTTGTTGAATTTTTTTTTAATTTGGCATTGCCAAAGAATGAATATTTTTTTCATTTAAAACACTTTTATAATCTGAAGTTTACGACTACGACCAGCGATTGAAAAAATAAATACTGAGTAAGGGGATGGTTTATATAGATAGATAGATGATAGGTAAATAAATATGTGTGCGTGTTTGTGTATTTCTGTCGAATGCAGTAAAAGAGGGAGGTGCATAACTAGATGTTATATCTATCCCATATATAAAATTTCAACGTTATGCGGCTGAATTTGCGAATATGAATTTGCGAGATACGTTCATACGTACGGATGTACGTACAGACATCACGAAAAAATCCTTTTTTAAATTCATTTTTAATACATTTTATAATCAGTTTTGAAAACAAAAAGAGTCCCTTATTCTGCGCGTAGGTACGAATGTCACGCAAAAAAAAAATCGTCCAGATGTATTTGGGAGTGGTCAAAATGGATATTTCCGTTGAAATATTATAATCGAAATTTTTCACGATTACAATACTTCCTTTACTTCGTGCGAGGAAGTAAAAGTGCATCTTGAAAGGTATACGGAATCTTTTTAGCAGTCACTAAATGATTATATAATAGTTATCTTTCTCCAAATTATACCATATAACACAAATTTTAAAATATTAGTGGCACTTACTTTAAACCGTTAAAGAAAACGTGTTCGAAACTTTAACTTTGGACCCAATACATATATTTAAAGCAAGATTATCAAAAAAGATTTTCATTCTGAATGACATTCGAAGAAGCAAACCAAGAACACTGATTTGGTTTTGAAGACATATAGTACAATGCATTTAATGAGTCAGATACAGCCATCGTTTCTCGTAGCAAGAATAAACGTTTGCCTCATCTTTGTTTTCGTAGTGCACTTTTTCCTAGCACAGCACTGTTGTATTTTTTACTTTATCAATCAAAATGAAAAAGTATGCTTGAAAAACTCTCTGAATTGTATAATTAGAATATGGCATATCTCCGTATCCATAAAATTTTACTCACCATGATGCTGTTAACTACTTTATAAACTGCCTGGTTATTTTTGAAATGTACTTGGTACTCTTAAGTATTGATAGTTTTTCTCTCACTTTATAGGGTATGTCTCCCGCCTTCTTAGCATGCCTTCGTGGTGCAGGGGTCAGCATACTCGGCGCATATTCGAGAGGTCCGCGGTTCGAGTCCCGGCGAGGGCATTGCTCATTTTTCACATGTCCTGCTTCCAAATAACCTAATGTCTCTATGGTGGCGCCCGAACTAAGAGGTGGTGGATGAAGATTCTCCACCACCCGGATTTGGCGAGTGGGTCCTCTAATCCCCAGTCTCTCTTTAAAAGGGGGAGTATGTAAGATATTTCTCCCGCCTTCTTAGCATACCTTTGTGGTGTAGTGGTCAGCACGCTCGGCGCGTAATCGAGAGGTCCCTGGTTTAAGTTCCTGCGAGGGCATTGCTCATTTTTCACATCTCCTGCTTCCAAATACATAAATTTCTCTACAACTTTAGAAAAATTAATCATCTTGCTTGCGGTACGACTAGCACTTTAGTGCTCTAATTTTGGATAATTCTATGCTGATAATGGAAAAATTATTATCCATCAGTCAACAACTCAAGGTTTACAACGAACACATGACTTTACTTCACAAGCTTCGTGGTACACAATCATTTACAGACAAAGTTGATGAAGAAACCTACCTGAAAACAATCTTTTAAAAACAATTTTTGGATCCTCTCAGATATTCATTTGTTTAATATTAAATCATAAAATATTCAGGACTCTCACCGTTACCGGTGCGCAGCTAACTAAAATTAAATTTTAACATCCTGTTTTCCAAAGCTGTAATGAATTTTTTGTGTTTCGAAATGAATTTTAAACAGCCGTTGCTTAATTTATTGCAAACTGTCAAATGCAGGTAAGTGAATGCTAAAAAAGAAGAATTTTTAATTTCTGTAGAATAAGAAAATATGGCTAACAAAATTAACCATGGTCACTTTCTTCAACTTTAAGCTTACAGAATCTCGAGTTCAAGCTGTAGCCTTTAAATGACAAAAAGCAAACAAATTTGAATAATAATTTCAAGAAGATCGAAAGCCTGTTCAGAATAAAACAATCAGTATTGTAAAAATTAATAAATCACAAGTACTTATTGCCAGAAGGTTTTTTGAGACCGAATTAGTCAAACTTCTCATTCATAAATATTCACGAAAAACGTGAGAATCTCCTTCGTGATTCACCTCACCTATGAGGTGTTCCTGCTTTTCATTGCACCATTCGGAAACCTTGTCCCATATAATTGCATCGGCGCATCTTCTTTACAAAAGGAGAGTATAACTGGGGATTTTACGATCAAGTTTGATACGTACGTACAAAAGGAGAGTTTTGCAAATCGAGGATGAAAGTTCAAAAGATTCGAAGTTCGCTCCTGGAGAAGTTCCGGTCAAACAAGACATCATCTGATTCTTTTTCTTGCCAAGATTCTGTCGTTTTTCGAATGCCAGACGCCTTTTTAATTATGACCTGAATGCACAATAATATGAAAGAAAAATTAATTTTAAAGTTTAAAAGCATACAAAAAAAAAGCGCTTTTGTGCTTGTGTCCATGTAATACGTTGCAGAGGTTTAAATTCATGTCGCATAATAACGGCTTAAGAATCAGTTTGCTCCATTTCATAGAATGCAAAAAGATCAGCAATAAAAAAGTAAATAAATGAAAAAAAATAAAATTGAAATCTGTTCCTTAATATTCTAGTTTAATATTTATATAATTCTAGCTTAACATTTCTTTAATATTCTAGTTTTAGGGTTATTAGCTGATTCGTTGTTAACAATAATACAATAATTTGCTACAGGTTTTAGATTTTGCTAAACGGAACAGAAGCAAAAATAAAAATAAAATATGTTGCTTTTCGTTAACTAATGAAATTTCATTAACAACTTTATCATTTCTGGAACTCTGTTTACGTTTTGAAAATAAACATAAAGCTTAAATATAATGTTATTTTCAAATATAAAGCTTTTAATTTTAGCAAAATTTAGTTCAATTAAAACATATCGTTAGTTTCTCAAATTTTATTTACGTTTGCGCGGCACAGAAATATAGACAAAATTATCATAAAATTTTATATAGTACATCAATCGAATTCACGTCAAACAAATCAACTGTGCTTCTTTCGATTTAGAAGGAACACAGATAGAATTTTTGTTTTCTGCTGCGAGTATCATTTTGAAAGTCGTGTTTACTTATGGAAATCAGCACCAAATATTTTTCTAATTTCAATTTACCCAGTGTTTACGTCTGCATTTTCTTCTGAACTAAAATAATTAAATCTAAAAATTGGAATATTCCTTTTTCATTAACCTGTGTTGTCTTAAAAATAAGAGTTTGATTCTTTTCTTAAGAGTTCTTTTTGCTTCTAATTTCAAAATTCCTAGGACTCATTTCAGAAGACTAGCACAGATAGGAAATATAGACACTGTTCGTCTTGTATTTAACTATAACTAGTTATTTAACTGCAATTTCTTATGAAAGTAGATTCTGGATAGCTCAGCTCGGGTATGTTTTTTATAGTGAGACTCTAAAAATCCCGAATAGCATTACCTCCACTATTTAAATAAAAATGCCTCCTGGAAGTTGTTGAGTGGTAAGTGTTTTATCATATTTTATACAGAGTTTTGATGAAAAGCTTTGAGATGGCTCTATTCTTCAGTTATTAATTATCCACTTGTGTATTTCCAGAAAATTGAATGTGTTGATTGTATTTTGCTACTGCCCTTTCCAAGAACAGTTCGTTATATTTTCTCAGTTGATTTTTGACTATAAATTCTAGCTTTTTAATAAATGTTATTGACTCCATTTTTTCACGCTCCGCTGTTGTTTTGTGATCAATTCAGGACTCCAATGCTATGGAATAAAATTTGTCGAAATACTAAACTAAAACCAGGGAATAGTGTTGCTAAATTTCAAATACTTGTTTGCTTTCAGTAATAACTATTACATAGTGGTTGTGTGGCCTAATGCCGTGAAACACTGACAATTGGCTTTGAATTTTATTCTTAGTGGTTAAAGGAGTTTCTGCTGTAAATGCCCGCAGAATTTCTATTTAAGGTTCTGGGCTTTTACCTATTTAATTCCCAGTTCAGTCCTTGAAAAACCCCAAACACTAGTAAGCGAATAATCGCTTAAGTGTGTGAACAGAGACGTAAGATTTAGAAGGGTTAACTACACTTTATTTCTCAAAATAAATATGGCACAATCAGCTCCTAACTCGGAGTGTACAGCAAAGCCTCCACTTGGGCTTGAACTTAAATTAATATGAAATTAAACCTAACTAAGCTTAACTAAAGCCAACTGAAAGATATAACCGAAGCTATCAAGATTCTAAGTAGTTGGCCCCTAAATCTTAATTAACTCGGCGAAGCCAAACAAGGGCCTAAAGTACGGCCGAGCTTAGCAAATGGTTAGGGAGACGTAGCCAAAGGGAAAACGCGCGCTAGTCAGGAACTCAGGCTCCCTAACGAAGTCGGTGAAAACATCGACTTACATACTACTCTAACTCATTTGCATTAACCGAGTTTCTGAAAATACATTCTGGTAGGAAATTGTAAGCTGAAGCTAGAGGACAGGAAAGATGGATAAACTTAAAATAACTGTTATTAAAATTAGGATAAAGCTTACAAGATAACTGCTTTACGAAAATTCAAAGTCGGATGATAACGAGTGTTTATGAATACTAATTGTCTATTAAAATAAATGTTAGTTGCATTAAATAGGTTTATGAGATGAGTGTTGACTTTAATGACTTACCTGTTTTGTTCTCAGATGCCGAGAAGCAAAACAGAAACTGAGATCAAATCTTAACGACTTGTAGCACCTACTCGAGGAAATAAAAGGCAAAAATGTTTTATATGCACAATTTTTCCTGCTATTTTCTTTGAAGTGATTTCTTAATACAATAATTCAGTAATGATTACTACCAACTGCTTGATTTGTTATTTTAAAATTGGCTTTCCAGAGAAAATATTCGAGAATCCACGAGAAACATCTAAATTCATTTCATTCAGAAAATGCATAAAAAGTGAAACTAGTTTTGTAAGTATTATTAGGAATTGGTTAAGAAAATTTCTTAAACACATTAAGGGTAAAACCGTTTACAAATGATGTGTTATTAAATAAATCTTTTCCCACCTTTTTCCCTTAGAAAATTGAACAATTACTTTTTCTAAACACCGATATTATTTAATACTTTTCTCCTAGCACGATAAATCAAATTAATCATGCCATAATAAATAATAAATAAACATATTTTTGCCATGATAAATAATAAATAATAGTTTTAATTTTACGAATGTGATAATATTAATAAATAATTAGTAGAGAATATGTCTTCTACTAAATGTAACTTATGACAAATCCTTACGGGACTGTAAGCGACTTATGACTATGTCTAATATGAAACAGGTACTTAAGAAAGGTGTTCAATATGAAACAGGTACTTAAGAAGAGTGTCTAATATGAAACAGGTACTTAAGAAGAGTGTCTAATATGAAACAGGTACTTAAGAAGGGTGTCTAATATGAAACAAGCACTTAAGAAGAGTGTCTAATATGAAACAGGTATTAAGGAGGAAGTAAAAGACCCTTTTATTTAAAACTTAGTAAGTTAAACAGAAGGCACATCTGGTGTTTATAAATTAGCCAGCATTTATGGTGAAAATTCAAAAGTACAATTAAATATTTAAAACTAAATCGAAAGTATTTATTAGCCAACGACTACGAAGAGAAATTTAAACGCGAAAAGTTCGCTCTTAAAAACTTATATCTTCGTGACAGCACTATCGGCAAGAATCAAGCAACGCCGAAGACAAGAACATTTATCTTTGAATAACAAACTAGTAACGTGGCCTTCAGAAGTTGGAACACGCTTTGTCTAAACAATCTCAGACTTTCACGGTCTTAACTAATTTGCATTCTGGCAAGAAAACGGAAAGAAAGAAGTGACAATACAGATTTAAAACATAAAATAACTGGTTAATTAACATAAATAAACCCTATAAAAAGTAAAAAGATCTGAAAGCTTTCAGATTTTGCATTACTCCCAAAGGGGTGTTTTTTTAACATTTTCTGTGTTACCTTTATTTGCTAAATATCATGTTCTTCGCACTTTAACCACAAAATTTAATCCAACAGCAATATCGCAAAATAATTTTAAAATGAGCATATCTTTAGAATTTCTGATGCAGAGTCTCGCGCTCTGGAGATATTTTATTTCCCGTGAAATGTTGTATTGCTCGCTTTGAAATAGTTGAGTTTCTTAATCTAAAATTCGTTAAAGTGTTACAAAATATGAAATCGATAATAAAACAAATTCCAAATTGGGCTTCCAAATGCCATATTCAGAGGAGGATTACGCTATTCAAAATTTGATGGCTCTAGGTATTGTTGTTTTATCACAATGCGAGAAAGATATACAGTGGTGGCCAAAATTGTGGACAACTTTTGGAAATTTTTATGTTTTTGAACTTTGTGTGCTTATAGAAAACGTTACGTTTCACAAAATACAAACTTGTATATATCATTTTAAAGAGAATTTATTACTGAATTCAATACAAAACCCAAAATTCAATTATTTGCAATACAAAAAAAGTTAAACGATAACAGTTATTGATATACATTAGATAGTGATGATTGCAGTGAGTTATCAGTACTTAGTAGGGTACTCTTTATTTTTGATTACAGCTTCACATCGACGTTTTGTTGAGCTGACAAGTGTTTTAAGCTCTTCTTTCGTTATTACATGATGCCAGGAAACAATTATAGCCTCAATTAGTTCCCTTTTATTTGATGGGCGCCTCATTCGGACAAGAGTTTTCAAACGGTGCCACAAATTTTCGATAGGATTGAGGTCAGGACTGTTTCCTGGCCATGACAACAATTTAATACTCTTTGTACGAAACCACTCTTTCGATATTTTGGCCGTGTGGCAAGGAGCAGAATCCTGAAGAATAGTGTCAATGAATTTTCTGGCATTCAGTGTCCCATCGATGACACGAAGGCGACCAATACCATCTGCTGACATGCATGACCAAATCATAACACTAACTGGGTTCTTCACAGTTGCTTGAATGCAGTCAGGATGTAGCTCTTCTCCTATTCTACGTCTTACATATTTTCGCCCATCACTTCCGAATAACGATATCTTAGTTTCATCACTCCATATAACTTGTGACCACTCATCATCTGTCCAATTAATGTGTTCCTTTGCCCACTGTAGTCTTTTTTACGTTGCTGAAAATTAAGATAAGGCTTTTTTCGTGGAATTCTACTTCTCAGTCCAACATGTGTTAATCTTCTCCTGATTGTTCTTGAACTGACAGAAACACCAGCATCATTCAGATCACTTCTGATGGCCGCTGATGACATTTTTCTATCTTGGAGACATAGTTTTTTATTCTTCTGTCATCAATAGATGTGGTGCACCTTTTTCGGCCTTTTCCTTCTTTGTTTTTCATTGAATTTGTTTCCTGATATAGTAAACAAAACTTTCGGACTCCAGATGTAGTCACTGAACCACCCACCTGTCTTGCAATTTCAGCATAGGAAAAACCACTTTCTCGTAGCACAATAATATTACATCTCTTTCTAGGTGTCCAATCTACTCTTTTATTTGATGTCATTGCTTCTTTACTAAATATTAAAAATTTTAACAAAAATTCCTACTTGTAATTGCAGTGTATAAGAAACAGGTCCTCCTTCTACAGAACAAAGAAAAATAATGAATTGTTTCAAGTGTAAACATGATGCCAGCTTCCACTGGCAGTTACTAACATTTGATTGGTTCTCAGAACAAGAACAGTGATTGGCCAGGAAAGCTAGACATTACAAACCACTTCACAACTGTATTTTTTATTTTTTTTTAAAATACATATAACTTCTTTTGTATTACAAATAATTGAACTTTGTGTTTTGTATTGAATTCAGTAATAAATTCTCTTTAAAATGATATATACAAATTTGCATTTTGCGAAACGTAACATTTTCTATAAGCATACAAAGTTCAAAAACATAAAAATTTCCAAAAGTGTCCACAATTTTGGCCACCACTGTATACATTTATGCAGATTCTTCATTATTTAATTTCTTTAAATATAACACAGGGCGCTAATATTTGGTGGCAACAATTAGAAAAGTGATACGCCGTTTATAGTGATTCAACGTAAAATGCTAAAACGAAATTAGTAGCCCTTCTGGGCTAATGCTCATTGGGCTAAAAATAAATCAAACTAACAGTCTAAAGCGCAGATTATTTCTCGATTTACTTATTATTAATTATTTTGTATAATATTTTATGTTTGAAACAGCAGATGTATCGTTCCATTTCTGTACAAATGGAAATATGTAGGATAGGTCTATATTTCGTGACTACACCTTATTTCTTTTGAAAATGTAATGTTCTAAACCAGGCGTTCCCAACAGGGTTGGTATTAACCCCCTGAGGGTCGATGATGATCAAGGGATAAGATTAAGGATCAGTAGCCAAATATGCATCGTCAAATGATTAGCATAATAACATCCCATTTATTACAGAAAAATTTTCAATATTGTGAAATTGTTAATTAAGAGTTTATTGATCTAAAGCTCATGTAGTAAGGAAAAATTTTATGAACTAAATATAAGGAGAAAATTGCGCACAAATTATATATTTTTTAAATCAATAATACTTTCTAAAAGAAGATAAACATTTTAAGCAAAAACAAGAAATAACATAGGAACACAACAAACAACTTAGGGACATAACATAGGAACAACATTCCAAAAACATAGGAAGAACGCAAACTTAATCAGAAGATACATTATGTACAAGTCTCTTGCAAAATTTAAAAGATGGTTTTAATGTTCGCTTCCAAGACCCTGAAATTTGAATACGCCAGCATGGTTCATAGAGCCGTTGACCTGCGATATAATTTATCTTGATACTGCAATGAAAGAAGAGTTTGCATTGGAAATAGATGTTTAAGCAGAAGTCTTATTCAAAATACATGTGCTAGCTAAATTTTGAAATTTAAAAATCATTGCAGAGGAATATCCCCAAATAAAAGTTGTCACCTAATTATTGTTATTGACATTTCCCTCTTCTTACCTAATACAAGTAGGCCTTGGTCAAATCAATAATTTACTACGGAAAAAGAAGAAATGGGTTGAATATTTTTGAAAAAAGGTGCTTTAAGAATTATGTTATGCAGTTTTATGGAAAATATTTAAAAAATTTCATCACTACATAAAGCACAGCCATCCTATTAATTAAACTGAACTTTTGTGTAATTAGAATCTGTGATTTTTTTCCGAGAGCTTGTTGATATTTGTAAAATTAAAAATAGTAATAATGCCAAAAAATTAATCAAACATAAATCTAATATACCATTTTTTTTCAAAACTTTTGTTCATATCACTACAATAATTGCTCTCTTTGAGTTATCTACGTACAATTGCTTGTGTTATGATTATATTGTATATTATATATTACAGAGAAAAATATAAGGGGTTCAATGCACGAAAAAGTTTGGAAATCCCTATTCTAAATCTAAACTAAATCTAATCTACGATGAGCAAGCATTCCAGCCTCCACATTGCGATACTATTAGCAAATCAGCATGTTTATGCAAATCAGGTTAATAAGCTGCTTACTCCTGATCCATAATGCATTCCAAGTCGGTGCTAGACATTTCGCCGCCCGGTGCAATCTCTTAGGGTCATTAATTTTTCTGCCAGTCGCTTCCTGAAATTTAAAAGTTTTTCCCCCACTAAATTCTGCAGCCTTGTAGTTCCCTTAAATTCTAAAAATTTTTACACCCCTAAATTTTGCTCCTGGTAGCATATCTAACTTCCAAAAATTTTGCCATCCGGAGCGACTGCGCGGTTGCAGTGTCT
The DNA here is from genome assembly GCA_000611955.2 of Stegodyphus mimosarum. Classification (NCBI taxonomy): domain Eukaryota; kingdom Metazoa; phylum Arthropoda; class Arachnida; order Araneae; family Eresidae; genus Stegodyphus; species Stegodyphus mimosarum. Next base: position 515,748 of record KK121845.1, read on the forward strand.
CTTTCGAAAACTCTTTTCTTGTGCACTTGCCTTTCCACAGGATTTAAGTCGGAATTATTGCATCAATATATTTGAATTTGAATTTTTTCACACAGTCTAAGACCACTTTTATGAAAAAGCTTAAGTGTGCTGTAAAGGTTAAAATACTATTATCTGCGAGAATTACGAAAAAAAAATTTAAATTCATTGTGACTTTTAATTAGATACTCACAGAGTAGACGTAGTCTGAGTTCATCCGAATCACGGGAAAATTTCACTATACTCGCCACAGCAAACCTTTTCCAAAAAAGCTAATTTCCTTTTAGTAATTTTAGATCATCTATAATTTTAGGCGATTTACGTATTTCTTCTAGTCAGTAGTCCCATATTCAAATTGCATGCGTGCCAGATGTACGACATGAAAACACCTGACAGGTCAGATTTATTATTTTTTTAGCAAAATAAAAAAGAATTTATCAGTAAAATACAAACTAGTTTAAGCAAATCTTAAATTTCGCTTGATAAATATTTATCAAAACATATATAAACAATAATAACAGTAACGCAAAGGGTAAGAAATTTAATTTATATTTATTTGCTATCTGAGTTTAATAACTGCAAGACATTTTTTATGGTAACACTTTGTAATTCAAACCTATTTATAGTTAAATACATTAATATTTCCGATTGACATTTACTTTAAATAATTGTTGAACGTTTATTTAATCATTAAATAAATTACTTGAATTAAAATAAACAAAATATAAAAACTCTAAACAAATTATTAAAACAAATTATTTTAACAAATTATTAAAACTTGGCAGAGAAAATTTCTAAGTAGAACAAAATTTGAGAATAAATAATGACAACTTAATTTCTTTGCCTTACTTTTTGATTTTTTTCTTCGACACATAAATTAAAATATATACGTTTGTATGTAAAGAATTATAAATGTTCTTTGTAAATACAAAATTTGTTTGTATAATATCCTTGCACTAGAGAAAAATTACTAGAAATTATCCTTATCGCGTATTTTAGATGTTCATCAGTCAATCAGGTACTTTCTTATTAATTTTTAATTTTGAAGAAAAGCCTTTAACATTTAAATATACTCCCAGAGAAAGCTATTATTCTTGCCCCAAAAATTTGTAATTGAGAATATTTTTTTTGGCAAGTAAGAATAAAAGTTAAATCTGCATATAAAAATTTTTGAATAAAATTTATATCACACTACAATTTAATTAGCTTAATTTATACAATTTATCAGGACTGAGTGTTCTGTGCATACTTTTGGCGAACATTGTCGTAACAGCGTCAAAATCCTGATCTCGAACAGGGAGCTGAATGCAGCTATGTTCGGTGTAAGTGGTAGAATAACTGCACATAAGAAGGGTTTAAAATCCCTTTTTATTAAACCACTATTTACAGCCACTTCCAAACTCGGAAAGGATAACAGAAAATAATGACCACACTTGGGTCTAAACTAAACAATCAAATAATTTAAAATAAAGTTAAGTAGAAAATTAAGTAGACGTTGCTCTCAAAGCTTTAAAAGCGAGGTTGGCCTCTATTCTAAACTATCAATGGTGCGTAGCAAGATTTGGCTAGTACTAACGCACTTAGATTACTTCAATAAGTAGAGTAACAGCGCTAAGGCTTAGAACTTAAATACTAGCTAGTCAGGCGAACGTCGAACAGAGCCGAAGTGATCTGAGACTAAAAGCTCTCTCACACTGAGAAGTTCCTTGCTAACCTAATACAAAACTTGGCTCCACTTCAAATTAGCATAAAGCTGAATCGCGTGGTCATTCTAACGGGAAGTTGAAATAAGAGTTTACAGGAAAGAGAAATTAACATAAAACTTTGTTAGTTTAAACTAAAGCCTTACAAATTATATGACATGTCATTGACTTTTTAATTGCCATTTTTAAAAATAAAAAAAGATTGCAAACTCGAACTTCAGATCATCAGAACTTTACATCAACGTATTTGCAACAAACACACACTTAAAATGTATTCGCTGGCCGCATAAAACTGCTAACGCGACCACCAGTTTGAGACCACTGTTCTAGTCAATCGATGGTAAGGTTCTGTTCAAGTATATCTTTCAGCGTATTTGTGATTGCTAATCATTGAATTTTCGAAGTGAATTCTGAACATAAATTTGTAATTTAATATTGAAATTTTAAATAAGTCCTTCTGCTAAATTTAAAAACTGGATACTGGTTAGGTTAGATTGCTGAATGTAACAAAGTAAAGAGCTATCTGCCGAAGTGAAAAGTTTTCTTCCTATAGAATTTTAAGGAAAACTAACCCGTATTCATGTCACACATTTGGAAAACCGCTAAAGACAATCATGCATCCTCTCCTTTCACCTAGGTTCGAAAACGGATTAAACTACCAGGATTCAGTGGTCTAAACCACTCAGCTACTGAAAAGAGAAGATATTTCAGTATTAATTTGCATAAAGTTATATGTGTTTGAAAATAGGAGAATTTTGAAATATAGGAGAAAATCAAATGTGTGTGTGTGGAGGGGGATATTTACTAAAACTCTTTACTCATAGTTTGACGGTTTTGGTGAGATCTTTCGACCAGCAAACACTGTGAATGTAAAGCAGAAATAAGAGAGGGGGGGGAAGTAAAAAATCCAACTTTATTCTAAGATAAATCGTTCCATTCGAAATAAATTTTCGTCTCCAATAAATAATAAAATCTTGATTAGTTATCACTGGTCATTTTAATTTTTCTAGAACAAAATTATAAATTTAATATCAGTTTATTGTTTGTGCAAAATTTTATTGTCTTTTTACCAAATTCATCTGAACTTTTTTTGTGTTTTTATTGGCTTTGTTACACTGTTTTATTATAAAACTAATTTTGCATAAACTGACATATTTATCTCATAAATAGTAATCATGAATAACGATTAAACGCATTCAATATCAGTATTCAGTGGATAAGCCTTTTTATAATTCCAGTAACAGTTAAAAAAATTTCGGAAAGTAAACTTATTTTAATTTAAATTCGTCTAGAAGGAAAAAGGGGGAGAATGATTTATCATTTGAATATTTCATTTGAATTCACTTGTTAACATCATAGTTGGGTTAATACAACGTAAACTAAGCGATTAATGGTTCAGCGGTTACAGTTCTCTCTTTTGCAGATAACGCAGAGTTATGAAATTTAAAGCTAACGGAAAAACGTAGCATTTACTAAACAGTGCAATGAAATGTTCATGAAGCCAATCGGACAATATGCGTCGAGACTTCCACCTGCTGGTTGAGATTAATTAAATTCCCTTTATTGCACTGCACTTTTGTTTTCACAGGCAACGAATACGGAAATGGGTGAACAAAACTCAAAGCCTACACGCAGTTTTCTCTTCTTTTGGTAAGATAAGACGTCACTGGATGATGCTTCACTTCACTTGGAAAGCATTGTTAACAAACGGCAGTGATAAACAAAACAAAACACTCATCCCCGACTCACTTTATGCCCCAGAATGCAACAAAGTCTCGTGTGAAAGAAGAACGGCCATTCTCTGAACTAAAGAGAATTGCAAACATTGCGAAATAACAGCCATCCACTTGTTTGTTTCCAAAGCGCTTTTCTCCTCCTCTCTTCTGTGTCTTCTAAGATGTTTACCTTGACCTGAAGCTTCCTGCCGGATACATGTCAAAAGAGTGACCCTAACTGTAATTTGAGAAGTGTTATTAAGATTTTGAGAAGTGGTGAAAACTTGAAAGATCCTCAATTGACGGGAAATACCCTTCGAAAAGATTTCGCCATCTGAGGTACCTATCAATCAAACTATTAGGATAATTATACTCGATGGGAAGTTTGTTATTGTCACAAAAAATTATTAGATCTTCATGAATGCTGATTGCTCATGTTTTCAAAATGATGTATTCTTTCTGACCTTTTTAAATGAGGCAATCACTTTCCAATGTAAACAGTCTAAGTTCACGTGAATGAATTTTTGCGTTTCTCTCAATTTAATTCTTTTTTATTTATTCTTCTAACTAATACTAGCGGTAATGCCGTTGGTGAAAAAAATTTAATAGACTGCAGAAAATGTTTTGGCCATTTCTTTCTGCAAATCTTCATGAAACGAATTAACGTTGAAGCGTTTGGCAGGATTATAATCTGGCATATTTTGTCTACATTCTGAACATTGATACACAGAACAAATTTCTTTATAAATATTATATCAAATTCGAAAAAGGATAATGCGCAAACTAAACTACAAATAAAAAACGTTATGTTAACTATATTTCGTCAATAACAGAAATTCATACTAAAACATCTAAGGGAAAATACATTTAAAAATACATAAATTTCTATTTTGTCTGTTTAAACCTCAAGGAAGTTAAGATTAACAAAAGGTTTTGAAAACTTATGCAAAAATATATTAGTTATAGCCTCAGTCAATAGAGGACGAAATTAGTCAAGAGATAACAGAGACATTTAATTTTCGATATCGTTCAACATCACTTTCAATTCTATAGGTGCATAAAGATTAAAACTGCTTCGTCAATAGAGTAGCTTACTCTGATTAATGAGTTCAAAACCATTCTGTCAAAATAATGGACCTCTTCTTACATAACCGAATCTGGGGAAAGGTTTCCGAAAATTCATGAATACATTTTACTGGACACTTTTGTGCTAGGAACGGAGAATAGGCATACACTGCATTATTCACCTGTTAAAAGATATGACTAGTATACCTAAGATACCAGACGTCTGGAACTACCTAAGACAGACTGAGATTTTAAACTGCATTCGTGGTTTTACATAGGATTAAAAAAATTCTGTGATTTTTAAATGAGATTGCATGTATAGGTAATGACATTTCATGTCTAGGTAAGCAGCTTCTCCGCTAAAGGCATCAATCTACTCTAGAACAAAGTATTTTTTCAACGCCGAGCAACATATAATCTTCAGCAAGAAATCAGTTACAGAGATCAACACTAAAAGAATATTTAAACTTGAAAGGGAATTCCAAATATTCATGTAGTGATCTTTATGAACATGTAAAATTCAGAAAAAAATCTGTAAGGAAAATATTAGCTAATGAAAAATGTACAAGAGTGGAACAACAAGAAGAATTTCGGCCATCCACATCATATTAAGAACAGAAAGGCTATCCGTCATACAGGTCTGAGTAATATGTAGTAAGATTTTTAATAACTTATATTAATTTTTAATAAATTGTTTCAAAGATGGGTATCTGCAGTAAATTTTCTAAGGGAGCTGGAGAGCAGTTTCAGACTGCTTTAGTAATTTGACAAAGATTTTCAAAAACTGTGGTAACCAAAGATTCTGAAACTTCAGATTATTTCAAAAGAAATAGAATACAGTGCACATATTTGGTAAAAACATTGGCAGGGGAAAGAGGATTCTGGAAAAGCTTATTATTATCAAAATACTTACCTAAAGAAGATTTTTGGCAAAGCTCATTGGAATGTCAACAGCCAGAGGAAAATTCTTACAGAAACAGAAAAAACATTCAACTCGAAACCTTTGTTATTAATACAACAAAATAGAAAAACGACAATTTTTTTTCTGGTTACTTTCTGTCCGGAAAAAGAATCAAATCTTTGGAACTGGACAAAGATAAGATTAAGGAGCTTCAAAGAACGAAAGTATTAGATGGTATAAGAATTTGTTTAATATAATTCGAAATTCACAGTTTAATTTATTATAAGAAAGAGAGAAAAGAATATTCCATGAATACGAAATATTCTATAAAATTCTATATTCTACGAAATATTCTGCGAATCTTCTAGTCTATATTCTATGAAATATTCTGTGAAAACTCGTGTTTAAAAAACATTTTTAACAGATAGAACCCTTTAATAATGAGATAAGAGCAAAATCTGATATGAAATGGATTGAGATTTTTCCCATTTTGCATTTTTCGTACTTCCTCCGTTTAATAAATGAATTATATTCTTTCTTTCTAAGGAAATCTTTATCAACAAATCAAGTATTTTTTCATAATTAATAATACGTGAATAGTTTAAGAAACCCGACCAGATATTGGGCTAAGATAATGACAAAATCCTATATTGCTGAAACAGAATAATAATGCATTTAGTTTGGAAGGTTTTTAAGTTTGTTAATGTATCATCTTAAAGTTTTTATCTTTATTGTCACTAATACATTTTCTGGCCCCCATGTAAATTGTTTAAGGTACATTAGGAAAGAGCTCTTGAAGTTAAGAGAGAGTTTGGGGCAGCAGCCGCTGACCTGAATTATTATCTTGGCCCAGCTTCTAGAGTCACCAGAATCGGCTTTAGCCTTTGCTAGCCGGATTTTACTCGTATGATTGACACCTGAGTTTACAACAAAACTTTGCCTAGTGAATTTTAGTACTTTAATTACTTAGGTTTTACGTTAATGTTTAATATCAGCTTAAATTCCACAAGCAGAGAGGATTTATGTCGTAATACACCAACTATGTATTTTGTTAAGTTTGAAGTTCCAGTCAAAGTTTTAAACTTCTTCTGAATTCGTAGTTAATTTTATTAGAAGTCAAAAAAAAATCTCCTGACTCTCTACGGGAAACCAGAATTTAGCTTTCGGATACTTAGATTCAAAGGAAAGGCGCATGGCGGATATTTTGTAGGAAAAGCACATAGCGAATAGGCAAAATGTTTCAGAAATGTAATACTTTTTAAGTGCTTAATTGTTTTGCTATTTATATTGTAAAATAATGATAGAATGTTAATTGTTAATTTAATTATTTTTTAAAATATATAAACTATTACACGACAGTATATTTTTTTGAAGGTGGGCAGTGTTTTTATTTTCTAAAAGCCGTTAAAGTTCCTCTGTGAGTTAACTTTGGAAAATGTTGGTCACGTCTTTATCTCATTAGTGTAGTATTTGTCTCTGTAATTGTAACGTGAATATAACACCCATTCAGAGGACAGACATTTTTTCGAGTTCTTTAATGGACTGTTGTGTAATAGAGATAACCAGGGCAGATCATTTCATTTTGAGCTCATGTGAATCTCTTCAACCGCGACGACATGGGGTGGCGTTGTGTGTTACATGCAATGACAACAACAAGTATCTCGCGGAAGGGCTGGCTAATGAAAATAAACAACAATTGCGTTCTTGTAGCTTTGTTTTGTTAGGTGGCATCAAAAAACTCTGAAATGTTTTTGTCTATTGATAAGCACGAGAAATAATGTACCACGTAATCGGTCGCTATTGTAAGACAGTAATTTATTTGTTACGCAAATCAGTGCAGCATGTAGGTTCGAACAGACAGTGAAAGAGCAGGTTATCTGGTCATCTGCTTCATCGAAAGTGAATCAAGTTTTAGCTGATAATCGACATTTTCAAAATTCGCAGTCTGTCTTGTCTCAAAGATTTATTACACATTACAACAATTCGCCCCAATTAAACAAGATTTGCATAATGCTGTAAAACTTTTCATCGCGACCTCTCTAACAGTGATAAGTTATTTCTAAGAACATATTTGTAAACCTCATTATTGATGAGTCCTTTAAGATCATTTGACTAAGACAATCAAATGAATGTTTAGGCGATCATCAAAATGCCCAGTTCTGTTTCCAATTAAAGTATTATGTATACTACGCAAATCAGGAAGTTCTATTACAATTCTTACGTAGCAAAATTACTTTTATGGAATGAAATTTATCATTTCTAAATTATTAATTTTATCCTTTCAAAATATGGCTGAATTTATCAAAGAGGCTTGATTTGGCGGTTATGATGCAATTTAAGTAATTCATGATATTTCTAAACTGTTTATAACAAGTTTTACATTTAGTATGTAACAAGGCAATTTTTACAGTTTCAAATGTCGGTCACTTCATCAGCTTTGCTGACTGCCAATTACACATTGTATTATTCTCTAAAATCATTGAACTATGTCTATTTTTCAATAAAAGCCGCTGTTGGAAGTAAGCACATTTGAAAATACTCTTGAAAAAAAAAAATAAAGAGAAAATCTAAAAGGTTTCAGATTTTAAATTACATCCACAGTTTTTTTTTAACATTTTCTGTGTTGCCATTATTTATTAAGTATCGTGTTTTTCGCACTTAAAGCATAAAATTAAGTTCAAGAGCAATATCAAAAAATAACTGAAATTCAGTATGTCTTTAGAATTTCCGATAAACAGTTCCGCGCGCTGGAGATAAAAATGTTTTTCCTGTACAACGTAGCCATTGCTTGCTTTGAAATCATTGAGTTTGTTAATCAAAAATTCGTTAAAGTTTTACAAAATATGAAATCAATAATAAAACAAATTCCAGATTTCAAATTTGGGTTTCCAGGTACCCAATACTCGCAGTAGGATTACGTCATTCAAAATTGGATGGCTCTAGGTACCCTTGTTTTATCACAATGCGAAAAACATGTATACATTTATGTAGATTCTTCATTATTTAATTTCTTCAAATATAATACAGGGCGATAATATTTGGTGGCAACAATTTGAAAAATGAAACGGACATTCAGAGTGATTCGAAGCAAAATCGCAAATCGAAAACAATAGTCCTTCAGGGACAAAGCTCCTTTGGACTAATAAGTTTAAGCTTTTTATTACACTACTAACTAGAAAACAACTATTAGTTCAATTTAAATAGAGTTAAAAAATGGTGTATTTTTCGAATATTTATTAAAATTATTAAATGAGCTTAATGATATCTTAACTGCCATTTTTCACATTTTATAAAATGCAGCAAAATTTAAATTCAAGGGTAAAGAGGTAACGGAAAGTTTTTAATTTCTTTATATGACTTATTCCAAATTTTCAGCTACCCACCTTATTACTCAAAAGGAGTTTACCCCAAATGGGGTATTAGTCTCGAAACGGGGTTTTGCGTCGCCTATTATAAAAGACTATCTATTACTTTTCAAATTATTTCAAATTAATGGACATTCATATAAAATGCCTATAAATGTTAATTAATGGTATCTAAGTCATTTCGAGTTCATAAGATTTTATTTCTTTGTTCAATCCGATAGAGGAAATATTTTTTTGCATTAATATTTAATTTCCTACGGAACCCTATAATAACTTACGCTTCGTTAGTTTTGTTAATAACTGTCATTTTATGTGATTAAAATTCTCGTAATCTGACTACTCTATTGTATTCATGGACTTATGGGTAATAATTTAAGGTACTGTATTTAATCATGATGTAGGAACATTACCTTATTTTGAAGCAGGAGACGTAAAAATGTGCAATGCCCTCGCCGGGACTCTAACCTGGACGTCTCGAATACGCATCGAGTGTGCTACTGTTACTCTACGAAGGCATGTTGGAAGGAGGGAGCAAACGACCTTACAATGCGAACATTTTGAAGTGCTTTGTATATATGGAAAACATTGGCATGAAAACGATTAGCAGGTAGATGGAAAAAATCGACATCACTATGGAATTAATTTTAAATTTAAAGGCTCAACTGATTTTAGTTAAAGCTAATGAAAAAATTTCAAACTAAAGGTCATTTTTTTTATTTATATTTGTCCATCAATAATTAGGTAAATATTACTTGATTATTGCATTACTTGATAATTTAAGATTTATTGCAATATATTGCATATTTATTATTAGTCCAAAGGGGGTTTGTCCCTGAAGGACTATTGTTTTCGTTTTGCAATTTTGCGTTGGGAACATTAAAAGTCTAAATCACTTTTCAAACTATTGCCACAAAATATTGCAGCCCTGTATTATATTTAAGGAAATTAAATAATAAAGAATCTGCATAAATGTATGTATATTTCTCCAAATGTGATAAAACAACGGTACCTTGAGCCATCGAATTTTGAATAGCATAATCCTCCTGCGAATATGGGCATCTGGAAGCCCAAATTTGAAATTTGGAATTTGTTTTATTATCGATTTCATATTTTGTAAAACTGTAACGAATTTTTTATTAACAAACTCAAGGATTTCAAAGCGAGCCATGGCAACATTATACAGAAAAAATATTTTATCTCCAATGCGTGGGACTGTGTATCAAAAATTCTAAAGAAATACTTATTTTAAAATTATTTTGCGATATTGCTGTTGAACTGAGTTTGTGGTTTAAGTGTGAAGGACATGATATTTAATAAATAAAGATAACCCACAAAACGTTAAAAAACGCCCCTTTGGACGTAATTTAAAATCTGAAACCTTTCAGATTTTTTTTTAAAATTTATTATCATCCAACAAGTTTTAAATTTTCATTCCTATTCAACGTTTTTAAAACTTTTAAAAAGACACTTATTCTGTGACATAAATAGAAGCACGTGGAACTACGAATTTGTACTATTCGGCTATAGAAATAATCATCGTTTGATTTATGTAAATTAAGTAAAACAAAGCAATCTGAGACAATTGTATGATGAGTTATCAGACCGTTGACACGAAAGCTAAAAACCGTAGTTCTTTCTTCTGTGTAAAAAATGTTGTTGCAAAAGGTTCAATTGATCTTAAGGAAGAGATAATTTAGACAATAGCTCCTTAGACAATACATATGAAACTCAAATAAACTTTACAATGTCTATTTAATCTACATTATTGGTCTGTCTATGTCCATTTTGACACCGGCGTGTCCATACTCAATAATTGGAATTGATTTAAGTAAAGGAAATGCCGCTTTTATCCTTGAAGCGTCATTTCTTTTCAAGAAACTACTTGTCACAAAATCTTTTTTGAATCATTTCAGATATAACACATAGATAAGCTTTCTGGTTAAAGAAATATTTGTATAAGTGGTTGGCTAATTAAGTTATATCCTGAAAATTATGTACGTATTTAAAAGACCCACGCAAGAGCGGGTGCACAATGAAGTGGTAGTCTTGTGGAAATTGTATTAAATTCTTTATTCTTAATCTCAAAACGCTAAAAATTAGAAATGTCGATACTTATGTAATAACGTAATTACCCTGGCATGAATTTGGCGATTTTTTATGGAGGAAAAGGTAAAAGAAAATTAGTTTGAATTATGGGATGCAAGTTAGTGTCCTGCGCGATTTTTAAAAAATATCTCAAATTATTGATAATTATCGTTAAGTCAACAAATATTATAAACACATCGAAAGAAATATACCCTTTAGCAATTTAAAATGTAAATTTTACTTATGAATTAAAGTCAATAGTATTAAATATGGTACTAATTAAATGATGTAATTAATGAAGCAATGATTAAATAAAGCTATATTAAAAAAATTATATTTTTATTAAATATACGATATTTTTTGCGAAATCCTTCTAAAATTTTTTGGACTGTTCGTTTCCTTGTGTACATAGCAATCTTTTTTTTTGCTTTGAAAAACATTAGATAATTGCACGAACTTGGAACTGCTCACTGGATATCTCCCGAATGTATCTCATTATTGTTTCCTTTAGCAATTTTGCAGCAAAATACTGTATTTCTTCAGAATTTTTACCGCTGTTTCTTCCATTGCTAGCAAATTCCACAAATGCATCTTTTAAAATTTAGTTTTTTACTGCAGTTACAATTATATGTTTTATATATTTGATTAGCATGTTTTTTTCTAACTACACAAGGAATTTTTTTCCTTCCTCCTTCCTCACTGCCTGCCGTCGTCTTGTCATTGGAAGCACGTTCAGCTAGCAATTAGAAGTTTGGGAATTCGAATCTCAGTCAAGGCGTCGCTAAATTTTTACATTTCGTGCTCTGATAATATTTAAAACCTCTCCAACTGTAAATTAATAATGTAATTATTTTTCAAATTGGATTTATTTTTCATTTATTATTCAGCGTATTTAATTTTCTAAAACGAAGTAAACCTGAGTAATGATCTCAGTAAATCATTAAATTTGTTTATTAAAATTTTAATTGTTTTGCAGCAAGTGTATCATACATATTTTAACTGCTTAAATTTGAGAGTTGTGAGGAAAATAGCATAATTTTATAAAATGATAGTTTGAGAAAATTAGTTTGAATTATTATGTTAATATTTGAATGAGAATTTAAGAATAATATCTTAATAAAACCTTAGTTTATGAGAAGAATTACTTTTTTTTCCTTCTTCTTACCACACACGATTATGAGCTTCAATTTGCTAGTTTTACGTTATGCATTGCAATTTCTCATATTTGCGCTGTTTAAGTTTTCTATCATCTATACTTTGAGAATAGCTTCAAAGTTGACTGAGATTGATAGAGAACTGCATTGATGCTAATTCTAACTAAAGCGTAATGCTTTATTAAATAGGATGTTCCAAAAGCTTGTTCGGCTTTTAATGCATTAAAGATCATATAAATGTATGTAATGAAGCACTGCTCATATTCAAATGAATTGCAAAGGGGATGATTATTTTGATTGAAGATGAATATATATATATATATATATTAATTTTTTTTTTATTTTTCACCAATAAAAGTTTTGTGGACAAGATCGATCATAAACAAAACACATAAACCCCCTGCCTTAGCTAGATTGAAAAAGATACTAAATAGAATTCCTGTTGCCTGATACAATGAATCATACGGGCTTTGCATATACTATATCCATCATTTCCAGAGTTGTCCCGAATAAGATACTATTGTTGGTATGGAAAAGCTCCCTCTGTCGGCGAAAAATTGAACCGAATACTTAGCCGGGTTATTCCCAAATTCTCCTTATAGCGATTCATTTGCATGAAACCCACATTCCGTTATATTCATGAGGTCAGTTTAATTTATGTCTATATATACATCTTTTCGAAATTTTGGTCTATTTTGTAGTTCCTGCATTAAAGCAATCACCACTAACAAAGAAAAGTAAGTTTTCAAATACCAAAAAAGGTGTTTTCGCCGCAGCAATCTAGATGACATTATTAACGATTTCAGTTTGTTACTATTTTCTTTAAATGTGTAATATCATACATTTCCAAAGTGAAATATGTGAAGATTATCAGTAAGCAGAGTTTCTTCTGACTACATCTAACCAAAATCTTAAAGTGATATTAGTTGAATAAATATTACGTTTCTTAATTATAATTTTGTGCATCGTTATTTTATCGGATGCATTTACGAAGTTTTAGTACAGCTGTTAGACATTATTCATAAAATTTAAGTGCAGAAAGAACATAGAGCTGAAAAAATTAACGCATGTTACCGTAATGAATCTGAAAATGAGATCTTTACAGTCGCGAGTTTCACTGAAGCAATGTATCGAAAAATTAAAGGTACATAATACATAATAATCATAATATTTCTGCAGTAAAATTTCCTTTTCTTATCACTTATTCGATGAAATCTGATGAAAGGGCTCGGAAGACCGATTTTATTGGTTACTGACGAATATTAATTATGTTTCATAAAGTTATCTTAAAGTTCTTAAATTAAATATTAAAAGTCAAATAACAGTGGTAATATGGTATACGACTGCTTTGAAATACGTCGGACTTGGTATACATTCTGTCTGGACGCGAAAACTTTTGTTTAGATTAAGACTCATATTGAGCGCCAGCACGCCTGTTGCTACTACGCAGAATGCAATCCATAACTATGAAGTTTCAAGCAATTTTACGTTTTATAGCAAAACATTTTACAAATTCATTGCTAATGAGTTTTAGGAAAGTTAATGAGACTAGTCAAGCAAAAACGAAAATTGTTAGGATCATTACGAAGGTGAAAAAGAGATCGTTAAAAAGTATAAGACAGCATGTGTATCTGGAACTTGGCTGTTGCATACCGTATGCCGTGTGCGATGGTGTCTCCGATTGTGAAAAAAACAAAGACACTATTTATTCGGCTAACGTTGCGAAGAGGGTGAAATGAGCTACCGAACAAAAATCAGAGGTATTAGATCATGATGAAAAGCCGCTTTTGATCGAGAGAGCAGAAAAACATTTATCTACCTTGCAAAAAAAAAAGGACAGTTCTATATTTTCCGCTCTACAGGGCCGATTGACAAATTATGTTTTTCATGTCTCAAAAGCGCGACTTAGGATATGTATTAGACTTATTTATAGCATTGTTCTAATATAGGTATTTTGAGACAAAATCGGACTTTTTATGAAATGACATGCCATTTTTTTTCATATTTCAATTCTACGACTCAAATTATGCCAAACTGCAAAGTGTTGTAAAAATCGCACGAGTAGTTTTTAAAAAATTGGCTCTCAAAATTTTAGCTTCTCAATGCTAATTCAATTTGGTATGTATTTATTAATATCTCTTTTTTTATAGAACTTGCTTAATTCCTTCCTACACAGTTCGAAACTTATGATCGTCCCAAATAAAATTTACCTATTTTTTATGATTTATTTTTAAAATTTGTATTTTTAAATAAATTTGACAAATTTTTTAAAAAAGTTTTGAATTATAACCTAAAGAATTTTTACAATCGTCTTAGAGTAGATGTATTTCTAACCATACCTGCAAAGCATTAGAGCTTTTTATTCAAAATTTCCGAAGATATACGTGAATTTAGATATTGGCGCGTTTTGAAATTAGGCACATTTGTTGAAAGTGATAAAACCAGAAATGTGGTTTACGCACTTTGTTAAAATTTTTTGAAAGTAAGAACGATGTGACTTTTTTCCGCTCATCGACAATGTAAAAAGGTAGGAACGATGTGACTCTTTTTTAAATTTTACAAAATTTAATATTTAGGCATAATTTGAGTTGTAGAATCGAAATATGGACAAAAAATCGGTATGTTATTTCAGAAAAAGTCTCATTTTGTATCAAAATACCTATATGAAAAGTTATATATAAATTTAATATGTATCCTAAGTCGCGCTTTCGAGACATGGAAAATGCAATTTGGCCCAGTAGAATCGTCAATCGGCCCAGTAGAACGGGAGACATAGAACTGTCCTTTTTTTTTTTTTTCGTACTGTACAATATCATGTGTTGCTCTTCATTTAGGTACAATATATATTTTACCGACTGATTTAAATATTAAACAGTCTTACAATAATGAAATCAAGATTCTTTTCTAAAAACAAATAAATTATTTTTCCTTTATTTCTTACTGGAAAATTTCATCTGGTAGACGTCAAAGATTTCTGGAATTGATTAATGATGTATACTGAGGTACGATTGTAGAGTTTCTCTTAGTTCAAATAACCAATTATTCAAATTTTTCCCGAACTCCTCAACTTCCCCTCGCATTTCCTAGCCAGGATGCTAATTTGAAATTAAGTTTTCAGATTCACCCGTTGAATCTTGAAAGTTATTCAGAGCGTGTTTTCGCTAGCGAGCGCACGTTTCGTTTCTGATCTTGCTGTTAGGCTAATGCGCCCTTTTTCCATTTCGAATAATTGTCACGCCTGCTAGGTTTGTCGAGTAAACCTAGATTAGCCGCAACTTAAAGTGCTAGACTAGCACTACTATTTTTAGATTTGGATTTATTGTGTTACAAACTCTTAGTTTCCACCTCAAGTTGTCGGTGTTATTGTAAAGCACGAAGTAAGTACGTGCCCTTCTGTTCGGAGTTAAAAATAATAAAAGGTTATTTTCCCCCTCTTCTGCGCTGGTATTATTTCACGCTTGTGCGAGAAGTCGCCAGGTTCATTAGTAGGATCTAGAATTTATGTGACCAAAAGGAGTAAGTTCCTATACGATTATGTTGGCATTGATAGCTTCGCAAAAAAATCATCGCTTCAAAAAGGTTCGCGCTAAGGGAGTCCCAGTGAAATAGGCGCCCACAAACTGTGGAGCGGAACACTGGTATTTCTGCCCGGGGCTCAAATCTCGAAGAACTGTGGCTGACTTAATGGGCGCCTTCGGGGTTTTCCTATGTGTAACGCGTATACGAACCAGTTTCCCTTATAAAGTCCTCCACGAAGGCATCCCTTCCTTTAAGCAGATAACCTTTGAGTGCTTTGTCATAATTAAACGAACCAAACCAAATCTAGTGTGATCTTTTTGAACATGCTGCTAGGATCTAAAGCAGAGGTCGGCAGATTTATTTAACGAAAACCCAGATGGTAAAAATTTGAGGCCGAAACAAAAATTTTATTAAGATGGGATATTTTTACATAACATATGTATGCTCATTTAGCTGCCACTTACATACAAAAAATAAAATAAAATAAAATATTTCTTTTTATTAATAAACGCATTAAGGAACAAGCTAAATTTTGTACCATGCCATGAATGTGATTGCTTTTCTAAGGTTCATCATGTTGAAGTTAAACTCTCATTAATGCTGTTTGCAAACAGTCATCTCTTAATAATGATCTGTATTGAGACTTCATACATACTTCGTTTTTGAAAATGTTCTTTCACATTGGTAGCTATTCCCAAATACAGATACAAATCCCCATTTGTATGAATTTAATGAACCATATTTATATTCCAAAAAGTATTTGTAGAACTGGGCTAGATCCATTTCTTTAAACATTTATTTCAGAATGTCATCATTTTGTAGATCAATCACTTTCAGTTGAAAGTTCTTTACTTGTACAGAGAAATATGGTCTTTGCTCTTGCATGAGGACTCAAAAACGCTGTAGCAACTCTAATTTCAGACGATATAACTGCGGCGAATTTTTTTTTCGGGGTAGGGGCAAGGGGAATGAGGATTTCGCTAATATTTGAAAAGTTTGCTGCATGAAAAATCATCAGACATTAGTGCTTCAAACAATGCAAATTTTTGTCAATAAGATCTCAATAAATACGGTTCACATATGAACCCCGTTCTTCCCTCTAATTTTAAGTTAAATTCGTTAATATATCCCACTGTACCTGTAGCAAATGCTAATTTCCACACCCATTCATTGTTCGAGGATAGTATTTGAGTAGAGTTTTTCTCATTTGGAAAATTATGTTATTTCTCTGAATTCAAAAATCTCAATAAAACTTGCTTTCTGTTGCTGACCCACCATATGGTACGACCTCCAAAAAACCATCATGAAACTGACGATGGTTAAGCCCACGAGACTAAATGAAATTAACTGCTGACACAAATGGTTCATTAACACGTGACATATTGAGCTACCTCCCGCAAACAGCGTGCTGATGAATACTACAATGAATGAATAAATGCACTGAAAATTTAGCTTCTTCGCAAATCTTAGAAATTTGTTCATCTAATCCTTTCGCAACCGATGGCATTAAACTACACGTATGTTTAATGCCATCGGTTGCGGCACATTTTAACTGATTCTACTGCAGATTGTACTATATCAGCGTTATCTCGACTTTCTTAAAAGTATCTTCAACTATAGTTGTTTCATGCAAACTACAGCCCAAAATTAATTAGCATAAAAAACCAAAATAAGTATATGTGAGACTTGTGATAAGACCTGTGACCCTGTATGGAAGCGAAAGCTGGACACGGAGCAATGCAAGACGGAGGAAGCTCTATTGCTGGTATTTGAACGAAAAATTTTAAAAAGGATTTTTGGACAGGTGAGACAAAATGAACTGTAGATAATATAACCTGAAATCTATACGAAATATAAGGAACCTAATATTGTAAAAATTGTTGAGTCATCTCGTACTAGATGGCATATTGTAGATAGGATAATGCATTTTCTACTAAACGTATAATCTTCTCAAAAATAGAGGAATTTTATTGATTTCAATAAACGGATTTCATACCATTGTAGAATAAAAAATATTGCCACTTGTGGACATACTTGTTACAAGCGATCTATTAAATACACGATCATTAAGTCTTTTCTTCACTAACTAAGTGCAAGTGTCTCCACGAGGTCACAGTTTATGATAAAATAATATCATAGCAAAATTGTGCCCTGCGTTTGCTTTTCCAATTTTAAATATAAAATTAATTTATACATGAAATTTCATGTTCCGTATCAAGCAAATACAGCAGGTCTTTAAATAGTGCTGCCATCTATCTTTCGTTCAGTTTACTACATGTATTTTTATTTATTTATTTATTTATTATAATTTACAACGCTCAGTAATATGAAGCATCGCCAAACTGAAATAAAGTTACTTTTCTGGTTAATAAAGTTTAATGCTTTTACTAAACAAAAAGCAACATCTGTTACATATATCATTATCATAATGAAATCGGAAAACCTAATTAACAGCGTTATGTATAATGATGTACTAAATTTATGTGTCCCGCTCCTTGCCATTTCTGCATTTTTTTTTTTTTTATTACAAAGGGACTTTGTCCCTGAAGGACTATTGTTTTTGTTTTGCGATTTTGTGTCGAATCACTCTGCATGTCCGTTTCACTTTTCAAATTGTTGCCACCAAATTTTATCGCCCTGTATTATATTTGAAGAAATTAAACAATGAAGAATCTGCATAAATGTATGTATGTTTCTCGCATTGTCATAAAGCAACGGTATCTAGAGCCATAAAATTTTGAATGACATGATCCTGCTGCGAATATGGGCCAAATTTGGGAAGACAAATTTGAAATTTGGAATTTGTTTCATTGTCGGGTTCATATTTTGTAAAACTTTAACGAATTTTTGATTAACAAACTCAAGGATTTCAAAGCGAGCAATGGCAATATTGTACAGAAAAAATATTTTTCTCTCCAGCGCGTGAGACTGTGTATCGGAAATTCTAAAGATATGCTCAATTTAAAATTCTTTTTCGATATTACTCTTCAACTGAATTTTATGGTTTAAGTGCGAAGAACATGATATTTAATAAATACAGGTAACACACAAAACCTTTAAAAAAAACGCTGCTTTGGAAGTAATTTAAAACCTGAAACCTTTCAGATTTGGGGGGGGGGACAATATTACTTAAAATTTATTATTATTATTATTATTGTTATTTTACTGTAGCTAATTCACTTTTTAACAAAGCATCTCAGAATATTATTTTGATGTTTCAAATGTTTTACTGTTTTTTTATTTACTTTGATACAAAGTTTTAATTCAAAAAGACTCTTAGAGAAAAACTAATAAAATTAAATATACACACAGTTGAGAAAAATTTTGATCAGAAAAGGGAATTCGGAAGTCAATAAACATGAAAAGACTTAGCAAAATACTAAAATTAGAAGAACCCTAACAATTCTATCAAACGATTTGATAAAATTCAGGGTTAATTTTCCCGATATTTTTTGAAAAAGTGTTTTTGGAATATTTATATTCGATTGCGATATATATATATATATATACATGTGATATTTGTAGTGGATGGTCATTGGAAATGATGGATCGGCCATTGGAATGATGGAGCAATCAGAGTCCGGGTGTGGTTGTTGCGAAGTGGAAGGCAGCCAAATGGAGGACACAGAAGACTTTCACTTTAAAAACTCCACATCTTTATTTAATTAAAATGATAGCTCATTTTCCTTTAGACGTAGATCGCACATCCCATAATGATTTAAATAGAAATAATATTAAATTTAGAACTTGCACGACATAAATATTTTTTAAAAACTTCAGATCTTTGGGTAAATAATTGTCAACAGGAATAAAAGATTTCTGACAAATTTCAAACGTTTGACCAAAAGTTTAGATTGCAAACAAGTATATTAACCAGTTATTGTGTGTGGCCAAAGTGTTCTCGAAAGTACTGGTCTAGGGGGAAAACCCTGAAATTGCGAAAGTTAATTAGAGGTTGCCTGTTCACGTAGAGCAAAGCCATCGTATTTTTTTTATATTTTACACATATATATATATATATTCCAATCGAACAATCTCTCGCCACCTGTTATATGTATAAAGTTAAAAAAAAGTTAAAAAAAGTTATATTATTATATTAATTTTATTATATATATATATTATTAATTTTGTTATATTATATTATTATATTATATAGTTATATTAATTTTTTTTCCAAATATCTTCTTTACGTCTAAAAATCTGGTATCTGTACTGAATTTTCCTAACATATTATTTATTGCAATCATTTTATTACTATTTCTTGGTATAAATACTATTATGCTTTCAAGAACTGTTTTTTTTCCTATGTTTTAGAAAACTCATAAGTTTATTTTTTTTCCACCACGATTTTTAGTAACGAAGTAATGAAAACATTATATTCCAGAGTTATAGATGTAATTTTTAATGCTTCCAATCAAGACGCTTTCCCACTGAAGTAAGCCATCTTTAAATAAGATTTCAGTCTGTCTCTTTTTATTACATATGAAAATAATTGTAGTTGTTATACCTTTCTTTTATTTACAATAGAAGAGAAACACGCCAATGCGACAATCAAATTCGCTGAAAGAACCTTGTATAAATACAATACTTGTATATATAACAAAATAATAATATTTTGTTCTCCTGAGGAGAAGGGACCTGTAGCTGCCCTCGAAATCGAATGAGTGTTTTTGTAAATGTACGCCAAATACAAGGTTATTTCAGCGAATTTGATTGCTTTTATTTATTTTTCCTCAAGTTGATCGAAATTTTACTCTTATTTCATATGAACTGGAGTTAATATGAACGCACATTACGTATGCTCCTCCTCGGTGGCATATCTAGAAATTAATTTGGGGAGGGATGCATATCATCATTGCCATAAAAGAGGCAATTTCTTTAGAATTATCACTTGGAAAAAAACGAAGGAATGCGCTATATTAATCTTTTTTCATTTAAATTTAATTAAAATTTGTTAAAAATGATATAATTTTTATCAAGTTATAAAAATTTTAAAATAAAAAACATTTAGGAAAATGATAAAGATAGCATGAAAACTAAAGTTGCTACTTGTCAGAATCAGTGGAATCGAACATCATTGAGAAACGGATGAAAATCATTTAATGATTGAAAAAAAGGCCACAATTTAAAAAAATGTTTAAAAAGGTGCGAGTATAATGAAATGAAAAATTCTGTATATATTACTTTTTACAGAGTTATATTTATTCCCCTTTTACGTTTTGTTAAAAATATTTAAGATTTCTTCATTTACAGATATATATTTTAGGTATTCATAACAATACAGCCTAATAATAGAGTCCATTTATAACGCATTTCAGATGTACTGTTTCTCGGGTAGTTTTTTAAATATTTCATATTTTGAAACGATCTTTGTGCGGTATGTTGTAACAAGCTAGATAACTAAATGTTTTTAAAGTTTATAGATATTCAAGAAAATATCTATGCTGCACTCTTGCAAAGTATCCATTACAGTTAATCTATAATTCTGTTGGGCCAAGAATTTCTTTTTCCAAAGCTAACACTAATACAAATACTAATAATACTAATTCAAAATACAAAACTACAATCTGACAAATCCTCCTTCTTCCTGAAGAATACGTTTTTTCAGTAGGGGAACTAGGAGCTAGTTGTAGGAGGGGTAAGCAGTAACATTATGTCATTCAGTAGTTTTTAGAAATTTTATCAGAATTTTCACTAAACATGATTCTTATGACAGGCCGCATTACGTAAGCACAGTTAGGGCCCCATTGAACAGTTGGTGAGAGGTTGTGTGCACGCGTTTTGTCTAAATATAACAGAAAATATTCCATTAAATTTTTATTTTAGGTAAGTTAAATGATCTTTTTTAAAAATGGATTTACCTATTAATTATGTCTATGTATTAAGTTTTAAATCTCTGCTTTAAACGTTTTTGCAAATCAACAAAAATGTCCGAAACCATACTATGTGGCAAGTTGTAACAAAATCCCGCAGCAAGTTCTAACATGTTACAAGTAAGTTGTAACATATCACAACTTGCCCCCAACTTACTATACAAATTACATTATTCTATCGAGTTCCTTTCCCAAAACAGAAAAATCGGTTTTTCACCATCAAAGGTTTGACCGCTTCTTAAGACTACCTCGAAAACGGTCTATCACAGGTCGATGCAAAAGAAAATCTGCCATTCTAACAGAAACAGAAGCAGTGGGAAAAGAAAATGAAAAGATAATTAGTAAGAAATGAAAAGAAAAGAGAAGAAAGAGGAAAGTGAATATTAAAGCAAATATTACAGAAAATAAAGAGATAAAAATGGGGAAGAAGGAGGATTGGAACTCAGGCACAGATTCTGAAAAAGAAAAGTGCTTCTGCTTAATTTGTGGAGATGCCTACATCAATTCTCACGGAGAAGAATGGGTGCCTCGCTTAATTTGCACAATGTGGCACAGTATAAATGTGTGAGAAGAAACATTGTATCACTTTTTATGTTAACTGCAGTTCTGAAGAAGACTTTTATGTTGATTAGTGAATATTTTATCTATATTTTAATTTAAACTACTTGATCATGCATTGTCAATATACCAAGTAATAAAAATTACTAAATATTTTTTTAATATTTTTATTTTTACTATTTACCCCGGTTCTTTTATTATTTACCTCAAGTCCCGGACAAAATGTAACAGAAGAATAGTTTTGATAAAATACTTCTTGTGCTAAAACCAACAAAATTTCCGAATGTATATTTTGTGTATATGATAAAGCAAAAGTTACCTATAAAAAAACAGCAGTTATAACCAAGAAATCGTAAATACATTTAAAAATGTAAATATATTTGCAAAAATTGTTACAACTAGCCTTCTAACTCTCCTTTTCCTAATTTATTTCCATCTACAGATATGGGATCATTTTCCAGTATGATTAAAATATTTAATGAACTCTTAACTGCTTTGTATTTTATGAATCTCTCTTTAAGATGTAAAATTACCGCATCCAAAAATCAATTAAACATTTCTATTCTAAAATAAGATTCGTTTGATCCGGGTGGAATATTAGAATGATGAATTTTTTTACTAGTGTTGGATAAACAATTCTATAGTCCTCATCTATAATATTATCTATATGCATATTATTTCTTTTAAAACAGACTCCAATTCAGAATAAATAAATAGAATTAAAATCCGTCTCTGACTGACTGCGAATCATTTCGAGTTCTTTTACAATATAGTGGTATAGTTGAACTACATCAGTGAAGTCCACTGCTTTAAATTGCAAAATCCTAGGTAAAGGCAACCTAAGAAAAAAATACTTTTTCTCTCCAAAATAAAATAATGACAAAACTGGAAATTCTTAATGAATTTTAAAAATGTAGACTCCAGCAGACGAATTTTTATCATGTTAATTTGCAATTAATTCAAGAAGCTGAGTAAAAGGAAGAAACAATTCCACCATAACCGTAACAGATTCACGTCGTTCTATCCAAAGAATTTTTTCAATGCTCTTTTCTGGAAAAAGGTCATAGTTCTAATATACTATAATACAAAACACTATTAGAAGTATTCATTAATGAAAACCTTTTTTGAACGACTGTGACGCAATTGCGAATATTCTTAATTTGACATACTTCTAAAATAGCCAAATTTAGAGAATGAGTAGGGCAGTATGCATATAGTGCTGACAGAAATTTTTTTAAATTTAGTTTGTGTACCTCTAAATCCGTTTTTTCTGAATGCTCCAGACATAGCAGTAGCAATATTATATCCTTGACCTCTTTTTCATCTTAAATTCAGCTAATGATTCTAAAGTTTTCAAAACTGTGTTCGTAAGATCTTATCCACGTATTGAAATTATTGGCACAAACTGTAAAAAATTTTCAAGGATTCGTTGTCTTCACTTTCTACAAATCTTACACATACAGCAACTTGCTCTATCAAAGAAATATCTGTAGTTTCATCCGCTATAATCGAAAAATATTTGATTAAATTTATTTTCTCAATCAATTTTTTAAATAATTGTGTTGCAACTATGTATTATTTCCTGTTTTATTTTAAGCGATACATGCTATGAATTATTAGCAGAAGATTTTAAATGCTCTTTCAATATTTTATCTTCTGCACCAGTTCGGAAAATACGCAATTGACGGAAATTCACATCGTGATGGTTATGTTCGTTGCTTTCATCTGTTCCGTTAATTTGGCCATTATCACGATGACCTCTTAAAGGAAGTCTATTTCTGTCACAGAAAATTACTGTTTTTATAATAGGACTTAGTGTTTTTTTTTATTATTATTTTCTTTTGCCTATTGGACGCTGGCAGAATTTAATAATATGTATTACTGCTTGTTTACGACTTTGTACAGTGTTCTTTAAATCGTCAGCGGTTAGTAAGAAATATGAGTGATTATTTTGTTTCCTGATGCTTACGAAGTTTTCCTCTGGAAGTACTCAAACGAAAAGTCTGATTAACTAATTATTCCAGTGGCTAACTCTTTGATTCCTCGCATATTCCTTGGCAAAAACTGCACAAGACTTGCAATAATTTCAATCTTGAATTGTGGAATAAGTGAGCAATGGGTATTTCTAACAGTAAATCATATCAAAATTTTCTTTTACCAAACGAACAGCTTGGAGACACATATGTATCTACTGGCAACAAAAATTTACCAAGAATAACAATTTTAATTCAGTAAACTTACGATTGCCGTGATTTCGTATGTCGTATTTTTCAAATCGCGGTGTCGTTTATATATCAATTCGGGTAATTTCTGAAGAATAGTGAATTCTTGAGCTCTGTACTTGCATTTCCGTTTCTGATTTAGGTAGGTAATTTTCTACTTTTTCGCTACTATTTATTGTACATTTTTTTGCTTCTAATTGATGTTTTTAATTTTTTTTTCACCAGAGTTAAAATAATTTGAAAGCGATTGCTGTTTCCTCTTACCCATTGTCGAATAAAAAATTAAGGAAAAGATTCAAATACATCTTAAGTTATGAAACTGCAACCTAACAATTTAAGTAAATGAAAATTGATTAATGCAGATTTTCTGACTATTGTTCGTTTACGAAAGCCATGACTATCGCTCTTGGACCATTCAGCTCGACAAATGGGTGGTTTGGTTTATTTGATTACGGGAAAGCACTGTTAAGGAGAGGGATGCCTTCGTGGAGGACTTTCTAAGGGAAACTGGCTCGTATATACTACATTACACATGGAAAAACTCACAAATACATTGATCCATCCAAGCCGTTCTCTAGGATTCCAACCTCAGAACGAGCTACTACAATTCAACGATTTAACCACTGGGATCCAAATGCTGAAAAAGGCTAAAAGCATAAGTGCTTTTACATAAATATAATTCTTAAGTATTGCAGCTAGACCAGAATGTATACAGTAAAGAAGCACTTCTCTTCTAATTTCACATATGAAACAATATCATAAATAAAATGTTACACTGGCGAAAAAAAGTCAAACTGTGCCTGTAAAAAAAAAAACATGGAAACACAATTGACATTTTTTTTTAATTCAGAAATAAACTTTTCAAAAAATTAATTTAAATTTGTAAAAACATAAACTGAAAGTAAAGAATGGGTTTGGAAAACAAAAGCAGAGCTGTAAGTAAATTTTTTAAAATTCAGTTCAAAAGCACAAGAAACCGAATAAGCTTCAGCATCAAATTTTGATAAAAATATTAAAAATAAAAATTTAAATCAAGAAAAGTACAATGTGCATGAAAATAAATTTACATTTTCGATTACTAAAATAACTGAAATATCACAAAAACATTACTGTGGAAAGTTCTAATTTCGCAGAATTGAAAACATCACTTTGAAAGTTCACAAAAATAAAAACTAAGAAAGTCTAAAGAAATAATCCTTCTTGATTAGGATAAATATCTCAAAAAAACAAATTGTCAGAATTAATTTTGATATCAGTGTTCTGAAGAGCTTAAAGAAGATTCTTAAAGAAAAGTAAATTTACTAATATTCTTAACACGGATAAATCTAATACATTGCAAAAAATGCGATAGTGAAAATTTTCGATGAGAAATAAGTTAGACTAGTCAATGAAAATTACATACATAAAATTGTTAACAAAACTTAGAATCTCTTAAGAGACAGTACCTATCAAAACTCATTAAAAAGGCGAATCCAAAATATCTGATTTGGAACCACATAACTTAGTACGGCTTATCAAAGTATGCACATTTTTTGCTGCACTTCATTTAAACTTATTTCCTCGAATTATTTGAACTTTGTTAATAGATCCCTCAAGGCAAGTTGAAATGACATTAAAAATTACAAATTTTTGAAATTAAATACCTTAATTAAATTTGCCGTACAAGAGTTAAACTTCTTGTTATTTTATTTTTTCATCGCGACTATAAAACTTTCCCTAATATAAATATACGAACTGGGAGACCACCTTAAAAGTTATATTTTGTAATTTGTCGAAAATTAAACTTATTTTCGAATTTGATATTGCGAAAACATAAATATTTTCATTATTTAAAACACTTCTGTAAAGTATGTGACTACGACCAACGATTGTGAAAATAAAGGCAAGATAAAGACTTTTAAGCCCGGCAAGGCGTATCTATCTATCTGCTAAACATATAAATATATATATATGTATATATATGTATTGCTGACGATTGCAATAAAAAAGGTGCACGACTAGATGTTAAAGCAATCCCATATATAAAATTTTTAACGTTTTACGGCTAATCATTTTTGAGTTATGCGAGATACATATATATATATGTATACGTACAGATGTCATGAAAACTCATGAAAACCCTTTTGAATCCATTTTAAATCCATTTGGGTGGAAAAGTCGTTTATTCTGTGCGTACATACAGGCGTCGCAGAAAAAAATTTTCGAAATGGATTTGGCAACGGTCATAATGGATATTTCCGTTGAAATATGATACCTGAAATTTTTCGCGATTACAATACTTCCGTTACTTCGTAGAAGGAAATAAAAAAATCTTATATACAGTAATAACTAAGACGTTTTGGCAGATTTCTAAATTTTCGGCAGATCTATTACTTTTGTCAAAGAAAAATCAACTTCTGTCATAAAATATAACCATTTCCTGTCATCAAAGAAGGACCAGCTATCATCATCCAGTATCTCCTATCGTCAGATAAAGATCATTTGTCATTATCAAATAAAGAAACCTCATTAAATAAAACCGTCTACCAAAGATATTGGTAGTAGTTCTTATTAGTAAAGATGTATCTTCCATCATCAAGCAAAGATCAACTATCATTAAATATGACCACCTCTAATTATCAAATAATGACCAATTGCCAATGTCTAATGAGAATATCACCCATCATCTTCCAGACAACCAACCACCACCACCTAGTAAGCATATCTTCCATCTTCAGATGATAGCCAACTGCTGTCATCAGATAAGACTATTTACCAGCATTAAATAAAGACAAACTGCAATGAAGTGCATGAGATCATTATATTCATTACTTTCAGAGCACAAATGACGTTGGAAACGTAGTATTAAAAGTTGTAACCCAAAGATTATACGCCACGTCTGTATTTGTTACTAGGATTGCACCAGATATCGACGTATTCTGTATTTTACATTAGGCTGTCCATTTACATATAGAAAAGTGATGGAATTGAATTAGACCGACAGAATAGGATGAGGTTTTCAATAAAACGCTCTGTTAAACCTTTTAAAAGTTTAATATAAAAAACCTAAACTATACTGTTCTGCGAAAGTAACACCAATTTTGGGTGAACGGGAAGACAAAGCAAAATCAATATTTAAACAGAGTTACCGTAAGAAATACGTGGAAAACCTTTAAGATTTGAGAATGCTGTACTTGTATAGCTCATCATTATGTATAGATAATAGTACTGACCAATTGTATTTTCTTTCTTTCTCTTAAAAGTGGTTATGGTTAACATGTATTTCTCATTTTTACAATGAGACTAAAAAGCTAATATAGTTTGGTTTGTTTAATAAGCACTCTGGAGCTTTCTGACTAAAGGAAGGGATAACTTCATAGAGGACGTTCTAGAGCTACATAACTAAAGGAAGGGATAACTTCACAGAGGACGTTCTAGGGCTACATAACTAAAGGAAGGGATAATTCCATGGAGGACTTTCTAGAGTAAAACTCGTTCGTACCCACGTTACCCATGCGGAAACCACGAAAACACCCATGCAGTCATGCCTTTCGCTGAGATTTGACAAGTGAGCGAACTACTAGTGTTCAGGTTCTATCAATCGAACTATCGGTGTTCAGTTTTGGCTCACCGCTTAGCCGCTAGTGAGCCAAAAAGCTAAAAGAATTTTGCCTATTTCTATATATCTAATTTAAAATATACAGTTACACTGTCTATAGACTTATTTATTGCTCTTAGTAAGCGAAGTTCATCTCCTAGAAAAATAGCTGTCGCCGCGTGAGCGTAATATTTGCCGCAAGACTCGAACAAAAAAATTCAATGAAATAAGTCCACAACGATATTTTGAATAATTAGTTTTCCACGCATTAAAAATGCATGTGGTGTTAGTTAATGTAACAGCATTTTTTTCCTACCATTTAAGTTTCTCATTTTGAATAGCTCATTTCAAATATAAGAATTATTGTTTTATGTTAAATTTTAGGTGATTATTCTAGAAATAATAGATCTATTCTGACCGATTATGTTAAAGCTGTTTCAGGAGTATTGAAATTTCTTTATAAGATGAGATCGCAGTCACTTTTTAATCTTATGATATTTATTTTTTAATACCTTAAGAATTAGTTTTAATCTTTGAAACTTTATTGGTAAGTTCTGCGAAGTGTTAGACTATAATCTGAAATTTTTAAATTGCAATTTTTCATTTTTTTAATCTAGAAGTGAAATTTTTATTACTTTCATTCTAACTACAAACTCATCGGATGCGCTTAAAACTATTCATTGAATTACTAGCCAGACTTCAGATGTTTCAAGCAAACAAGTGAATTAAAAAAAAGGATGAGGAGAAAGAATTGAGAAAAAACATTTAGTTCTAATTTAGTTCTGAAGTGCTCCTCGCAGCATGATTTGCTTATCCACCTGGTTGCCAAATTTCTAAGCATTGAAAAGATATTGTAACAAGCGTATCCACCAGATCTGATGCTAGATGACTGCAATCTTAAATTAAATATCTTCATGATTTCCAGTGCCTGTCATGTTTTAAATTTAATAATGCTGTAATGAGTATTATGAGTTTGATGTTGATAAAGGGTTTAGAGCACATCTTCAGGAAGTGCATAAGGAAGATGGAAGCAGTGATTTCAGAAAGGAGAATACCTCAAAATTATGAACACGAAATGCAGTTAACGTTTATGGATTGTTTATTTCTGACGTATGTAATATAGTATCTTTTGTTTTTATGTATACATAAAATGATCATAATATCTTGATACGGATTTAAGACTAGCTTGAAAGAGAAAGCATCTACCGCCATTGTCTCAGATAATGTTGTTATTGTTGTGACATATCTCACTTGTCTGGTAGTGAGGACAATTCAACGAATTTTATCGTGGCAAGAAGGCAGGGTTAATTTTTCTGAGCCTTTGGCACCATATAGGTGACTTACGACTTTGCCTAATAATATACCAGATTTGAAGACAATCCCCCAGGAGACGAATCCAAGGATCGTTCATCCCCCTTACCCTATCATCAAATCATTGGAGAAGACTTTTGGCGCGTCTGGTATTTTAAGTGTCCATGTTGCAAAGGCACTACAAACCTTCAAATAACCAATCCAATAAAATTTCCTTCCCTGGAATCCCTTCCTTCAAATAAAATTTCCTTCCCTGGAATTCGAAACTGGACCCAATGACCCCTCAGCCAGCAATGTTAACCTCTAAACGGATCAGAGCAGCATCTCAGGTAATAAATGTTATAATGCCATTTTATAAGAAACAAAGACCTCAAGAAATTACATCTAGCTTTAATCTGCAAAACATTAAAAATCGATATTAAAAATAAGGGCATAATTACAGTATTTAATAATTTGTATGGATAGAATCACTAACATTTCTTGCAGGCAAACTGCTTTCAATTATCACCATAATTTAATTAACATAATCACATACTAATTACCCTAAACTTCTATTACCAGGCGCTTTGGTAATTATTTGCTAGCTGTTTGGTAACGCTCCAGTTTTGTACACAAGTGCAAACACGTTATGCCCGCCGGGTCAATGAGCGAGTTGAACCCAGCCGATCCCGAAAAGAACAAAAAGGGCGTTGGTGACCTCGTTAATTAGATGCGACCACAATTCACTTCCAGGAAGGAGAACATTGATGCCTCTGGAGACAATTCATAGGTATCCTACTCCCATTAAAAAACTAGACCCTGATGTAACTCAGAGAGTGGACAAAATATTCACTTTGCTTGTATTTGTAGGTTGGAGGTTTCGGTAATCAACTGTTTCGCTTTCTATATAACTGGCACCTTGAAATAGGTCGGAAGTAATAGCAGTCTTTAGATTTGTACATGCACTTTCAAACTCAGCAATATTCATTAATTTTCGTATATGGTATTCATTCCTCAATTATGATTGTTAATGCTTAAATACTCCGTGAATGGCGAATTGTTTCCCATGCACTAAGAACTATGTAATATTTTTCAAATGTGAAAATGCCGTGCAATCAAATTTGAATAAGAAAAGAAAAATTTATAATTTTATATAAAATAATAACAAATATTTCATTTTGAATTACAGCAATTACAGCAATTATTAATTGTTATAAGTACGCTAATGTGGAAATATTTTTAAAATGAATTATAAATTTATTAATTTTAGAAGCAAATACGTGATTAAAAAATTCATTCATTTTTTCATAAAGAATTCGCATAAATTTTTAGAAAGTTCAAACCATTTTTAAGATGCAGTACACTTTTGCCAATGGCGGCAGTAACATCGTTAATACATTGCGCGCACCTCAAAATCGTGTTCCACAATGTTAACTTTTTATGGAAAATATTTGATAGAAAAATAAAAAAGGCATGTATAATTTACATAGCCCTAAATATTAAGAAGAGAAACACGCCAGAGTAAAACTCAAAATTAGTCTAAACCTTGTATCTTCTATTTGAAGCAGAATCTAAACGATTTCATTTCGTATCTGTACGAACTCAAAATCTAAACAGAATACAAGGTTTTTGTTTTACCTAATTTTAAGACCTAAACATTATTGCAATTAAAAAAGTAAAATTTTTTAACTGTTAATTGAAAGGGTTTTTTTCCCTGCTAAAATACAAAATGCAGCTATTTTTCAAAGAAGCTGGTAAATTTTGCTTGGGATAATGACTGATGCAACTCTTTAAACGTTTCGTGGTGGCCAAATTAAATGGAAACGCGTTCCACAAATCTTTGCTAGGCAAGAGTTTACTGTAGTACCTTTTTCCTCTATTTTTCGTATAATTATTTTAATCAAAATTTTAACTAAACAATTTCTGCTTGAAACTGTACGTATCATGATGTTTCTGAAATGTTAGTTAACTTGGATTAATCTGTAAAAATTAACGATGAGGATGTAATGTTGTGAATTCCGCTTATAAAAGAAAGTCGTGAAGGTTCAGACAATAAAGAAAACTATTTGATATTCTGACAAAATTGTTCTTAGCCTGCAATGATATTATTAACGTACTTTCAGCTATTCAAAATATTATTAATGATTTTAAATATTTCAGCTATAAAAATACAGAAGAGTTTGTAGTTAAGAAATATTAATTGAAAAGGCAACTTGATGTTAACGAATATTTTGCATATAATTTTATATTAATTGTCATCGTTACAAAACAATCAATTAAACTGATTAGTTGTTATCATAAATTTAAAATTTCTTGCTCTAAAGCAATCTTTACGTTATAAATAAGTAACAATAATACTGTGCGCTAAACTGCTTTTAAAAAAAGAAATGAAATTTTTATTCTTTAAAATGAGAACTGAATATGTCGAACATTTGTCTTTCTTCAAAATGACGGTTGTAATTCAAAACAACAACAATTGTACCGGAATTGGAAACATAAAATAATTTTAAAGTGAATTTTTATCGTTAATTCAACAATTTCAGTTGCGTCTCATAGGTATTATAACATCTCTTTAACTTTCACCCCCCCAAAAAACTTACAGATGTAGTTTTACATTATTAAATTCAGTTTTGTTTAAATAAAAGGGCATATGTAAACAAACAACAAATAATTTAAATTTGTTAGTCTATAAATGACGCCGACAGTGGTTAGTGACGCTGATTGCCGTACCGAAACGGTACCGATTGCTCGAATCCCGGAAAAGAGTTGGATGTTTGTAAAGGCATATTGTCTCTGCAACATTGGGGCACCACGAGCCAGACTACCTCTCAAGTAGCTTGACGGCATGGAAAAAGGGGTGAGAGACCTTCAAACTCGTCCCCGAAATGCTCTCCGTCAAAATTGGGGGCAGAACTCCTTCAAACTTCTTACTGTCACATAGTGCTCAAATCCAACGACAGACGCAATCCTAATAGTCCTTTCCACGATAAAATTCGTGAACTTGTTCCGATTAAGTCAGATAAATGAGATTAGACACAAACATAGCAATAAGCGATATATATTTGCACAGAGACATTTAATGTACTTTATAACTAAAAAGTTCAAGAAACATGTTATTACTGTGGTACACCTTTCATCGCTTTTTCTCAGATACGTATAATAAGAAATGAACTTCCTTATTACGTAAATGTTTTAAATAATTAGAAAAGTAGAGCGGTCATGTGAGTGCCCGGGTGATCCATAATATTTGAAACTGATTGAAATTGATCGCCATTGAAAATTTTGTCAGCTGTTGATTTCTGACACTATTTCGGATTTTCTTTCCTTGTATATTTCGTATCTCTATTGTGAGTCTAGTATTGAATTAACTACATTTGCTTGATAACACTATTCAAACTTTTAAGTTTCATAATATTTCAGTCATTTTCGAGGTTTCAGACCTTTATTTGGACCGCTTTTGCTTTACAGAGACAAGAGCTTGCTAATGCTGATTAATCATGTGCAGTAACGTAATGAATTAGATTTCTAGGTTAAAAAAGTATCTTCTCAACAACAAACAAAATAAATAAAGAAAAATTTAAAAGAAAAAAAAAACCGTAAAGCCTTTCACATACATACATCTAAATGCTTGTTCAATGACGATTCAATATAATGATTCATACTATTCTGAAAGCAGATCATATGTTATATTTTAGTATCAAATATATATTACTTTACTACGTTTTGGGGACATTCAAAAAATAGGAACCCTAAAAGTATATGAAGAAATCGAAAATCACGATATGGAATCAACCTTTTATTGTAAATGACGTACATGGCCATAGACTTTTCCCTTCAGCTGTTTATCAGATAGATTATATCAGGATATGCATATAATATAATTAGTGAAAGCTAATAAATCAGCATATCTGATCGTTTAAATCTTTTCTTGCATCATCTGCAAAATAAAAAGTACAGATATTCTGGATCTGACAGTATTCTGTTTGTTTCTTTCATTTATAGACCTTTTTAACAGGTTGTGCAGGCTGAAGAAAGGCCTGCATCTGGTCATCCAAATAGGTATATTAAGAGTGCTGCCTGGCGTTGCCAACTGCTAAGCTTCCGGACCCCATGAGTTCTAAGAAGGAACACCCTGGGATGCTGTCCGATGGTCTCCCACCAAAGACCATCGGACCTTGTAAGCTTTACCAGCATCTTTTTATAAACTTTAGATTTTTCGCTTCAAATAAGTCACCATATGAAATTTTGTCACCTAGCAGACAGAGAAATTACACAATGAAAAAATTCGTAAAAAGAGCAGAGTTTGAGAATAACGTCATCCAAATAAAATGAATTATACAGCGAATCAACATCGAGTATATCGTAATATCTTATGTAAAGAAACGGAAGATTTATGCTTGCAGTCATAAAAATGCAAATCCATGCTTTTGAAAGCTTTGCTACCGAGAATCTGAGAATAAAATGTAAGTGCCATTTGTAATGGATATCGAAAAATATAAATTACAGTTTAATTAAAAGACCTAAGTTGATGAAGACCAAGACAGAAATTTCAACCTGATAAGAGGGTATGAAAAACGGTTAACTTCAAGATTCATATACCACACAAATTAACGGCTTTTTAAAATATTATATATATATATAATGAATCGAAAATAAATCAGAAGGAAGTTAAATGAGATATTAATGCCAAAATATGCTATCATACTATCCTCCTTTTTTTTAGCAAAGCTTTGATTCTCTTAAAAGCAATCAAAAAGCATAATATTAACAAATTGTTAGTTTAACAGCAAAAAGTGTCGTATATCTTGCTCTGTATTTAAACTCATTTAACTTTGTAACCGACAGTTTTGCTTACTTTGTTTGTTGTTAAGGCTTTAGAAATAGACTTTATTAATTACGACAGCTGCGGATGTTCATATAAATTATCAGCTGGGTATTTTAAACCGCTGTTTCTTAATTAATAAGAGACTGGTTGAAAGTTAAAATAAAGACCTTATGCTTTTCCTAGAAGCAACAACTGTGAGAATCCTCTTTTTCGTTTCCGTACAGTAGCAGCATTTAACAGAACCTGTTTCTGAATTATTTCCCTTTTTCTCTTCCATCAGTTTTTTTTCCCTTTTTTACTCTTAAAAAATGTAATAAGTTACTGCTCTAAACATGTTATGTGATGCTTTTTATGATTCTCAAAGTAAAACAATATTTCATCCATTTTCTTAGATCTTTTAGGAGATCACTGAGAACAGAAGCATTGAAAGGTAAAAATCCTTTCGATCTTTATTCTTTGGTAATAAAATATACAAATATAACAGGTAACATAAAATAATATCTGGTTATAAACAAGTGTTTACAAACAACGTATTCTATTCACAAGAATTTTTGAACTTTTGTGCATTCTCTACTCAGTATAAATGTCCATATCCCCCATAAATGGCTTGATCAGCACTGTAAATTTGTGGCTCATCAAGCTTTTCGTCGCGGACTATGTCGTACCTCTTACCATAACTGGCAGCTCCATAAACTCCGTGATCGGAATGCAAAGCTTTTCTGGCTAGTCCACTTCCATACAAGCTTGAAGGACCACCATGACTGACTTGGCCTCCTGTTGAACCATATGTCTCAACCGTCTTGCTATATTCTTTTTGAGTAACGTACGCTTTTCCATAACCTTCTGGCGCATAGTTTCCGGATGCATACCCGCTGGAAGGCACTCTACCGTAGCCGCCTCCATTCTGGGAAGAAGATGAATATCTTGCAGCCTTCGGAGCATAGCTAACAGGTGATGGTGGAGCTGAGTATCCTCCAAGTGCTTCAGGAGCATAATACCCATTTTGTGCTTTAGGAGCATATGATCTGGGTGCGGAATATCCAATAGGCACCTTAGGGGCGTAGCCACCTGCCGAAGAATGAGCAGAATAAGAGCTACTAGGAGGAGCATAAGCACTTTGAGAAGGTGGAGGTCCATAAGCATTATGAGGGGCAGGTGCATAACTACCCAAAGAAGAAGGTGACCCATACGCACTGTGAGAAGTAGGTGCATAACTACCAGATGATGAGGGAGGTCCGTAAGCATTATGTGGCTTTGCAGCAGAATATCCACTGTGAACGGGTGCTCCATAACCGCTTCCAGAAGCTGGTGGGGGAGGTGGAACATAGCCGCTTCCAGAAGCTGGAGGCGGTGGTGGAACATAGCCACTTGATGTTTTGGGTGCTACTGCAGGAGCGTAAGGTTTAGGAGAGTAACCAGAGGAACTGGATGGACTATGACCGCTTGGGGCAGCTGAGCTGTATGCTCCATAGGTTCTTACACTGTCATAACCTCCTGAGAGTTTGGAAGGTCCACTTAACGACGAAGTCGGCTTAGAATATAAAACACCACTGGACGGAGGTTTCGAATAACCACTTGAATATTTTGGTAGGCTGTCGTATCCACTTAATGGCTTAGAGTATCCACTAGCTAATGATGAAGAAGGTCCGCTGTATCCGCTACCATATCCACTTAATGGTTTAGAATGACTGCTAGACAAGGAGGAGGATGGACTGTTGTATCCGCTACCATATCCAACCTGAGGTCTGGAATAACCACTAGAAGGCTTAGAGTAACTGCTTGGTTCTCTGTAAGCACTTACTGGTTTGGAATAGGTGTCATGATGTGGAGCAGAAGCTGGACTGTAACTGAAATAATTAAAATATATGTTAAACATTCAGACACACACATGCTTAAATTAGAAATATATGTATGCATTCCTATTACTAGAAAGTTCATATTAACGTGATTAGTTCTCAGTTTACAAGTACTACGATACGGTAGAAAACATTTTTCTTGAAGTATTTAGCTGGAGAATTTTGGTAAAGTAAACAAAACACAAGAGGACTCTTTGTCTAAGGAGCGTTCGAGGAGGGCTTTTTAAGATAAGCTGACTCGTATTCACGCTAAACATAGGGAAAATCACGAAAATCAACTATTCTGCTAGCCCGTTCTCAAGATAGAATCAAGATAGAATTCCCAGTATTCAGCGGATTGAACCATTCGTGCACTGGTGAAGCCGAAAATTTGCTAATAAAACATCTGAAAAGAAATGGGTCTCGAGTACTTGTTAATTAATCAAATAGCTAGTTTTTATTAATAAAATTAGTTAAAGAAATTAATTTTTTTAATTTACTATGCTATCTACTAAGTGATAATCGTGAAGATTCATTTCGGAGGATGATAGTCTGAAGAAAAGCTGTAACTAAATGAGTATCGAAGCCTTTAGCTGTGGTGTAAGAGTATTAAGAATGACTCAATACTCTTAAACCACTGCTTACTACTTATGAAGAGTATTAAGAATAACTGTTTAATAGATATTTATCTACATAAAACGAATGTTCTTTACTGAAGTCATTAAAATTTCTATACGTATCGAAGAATTTCATTAAATTTAACAAAGATTAAATTTCAAAATAATTTGGTTAATGGAAAAAGACGCAATGGAGTTCAAACTTCACGACTGATGGAAAAACATTTTCTATAGAAGGGTACGTGGAGATAAAATCTTTAACGCTCATACTGCAGAAAACATGGAAAACAAGAAGCTTCGGCTCGGGATCACTGTGAAATATGTATGCAAAAAATTTAAAAGCTCCTGTTTACCTTACAGTGTTAAATTATTATATCTTTTTAAATACTTTTTAAATAAAATATATTGAATATTTTTGCTTATTCTTTAAACACGCTACTATCCATGCGTTTTTTCTCACGTGCAGAGAAATCATGAGCAGGTCGGTCGCGTCACCTAAAGTGTTTTCATAGGTAAGGCGGTCGTAGACAGCAGCGTGTCATACACAGATTCTATGTATCATGATGCACGAGTTAATAACATCGAAAATAAGAATAAAAAGATTCTTATTTTCGAAGTTCCAAGGATCGTTATTAGTGCAGTATTTTATCGTGGAGCAAA
Source organism: Stegodyphus mimosarum (assembly GCA_000611955.2). Lineage (NCBI taxonomy): Eukaryota > Metazoa > Arthropoda > Arachnida > Araneae > Eresidae > Stegodyphus > Stegodyphus mimosarum. Next base: position 552,730 of record KK121845.1, read on the forward strand.
TTATTGAAGGTACTTACGCATTCGCACAACCACCTTAGCGCATTTTGCTGAATTTTACGAATTTCAATTTTTGGCAAAAAAAAAATTAATGATTTATTTTTAGCCCAAAGGGATGTTAGCAAAGAAGGGCTATTACGAAACGGCATTTGGTGACGAGTCATTATAAACGACTGTATCACTTCTCAAATTGTTGCCACAAAATATTATTGCCCTGTATTATATTTAAATAAATTAAATAATGAGGAATCTGCATGACTGCATGTATGTTTCTCGCATTGTAAAAAAACAGCGATACCTAGAGCAGTTAAATTTTGAATAACGTAGTCCTCCACCCAAGTATGGGCACCTGGAATCCCAGAAAAAAAGTCCCTTTGGGAGTAATATAAAATCTGAAAGCTTTCAGATTTTTTTATTGTAAAAATTTACAGCCTACATATATATTTTACATTTTAACTACGTATTTATACAAAAAAAAATCAATAAACCCTTTTACAAGAGAGTTATTCTTTCTTTTGTTCTGTTCGAAATTTTGTGATGATCGCTTTATTCACGAAAAGAGATTCAAAGCACTGTTTCTTTGGCGATTTTGCTGCAAAGTACTGTTTTTTTACGGAAATTTTAGCTATGTTTTTTCTCTTATAGGCAAATCCCACAACCACAAATTTGAAAATAGAGCTTCACAGAAAAATAATCTTAATTCTTCTATTAATCATTGGAACTTAGAATACAACAAAGAGAACGCACACGAAAATGGTGACGTTTGTTGTTAAAACTAAAGAACTATTACGCACGCGGTTGTCACAGTTTGGCACATTTCGAAATTTTGGCGATTTCTACTAAGATGGTTACAATAATGCCTAAGTACCTTATCGAAATCGTTTTTGCGAATTTTAGGGTAACTGAGGAAGTAAATTAAGTTTTTTCTGTAATGTCGAACAAATTCGTGAAGTCCAGAATTACGATACCCACCAAAAGTCGCTGAACACTGGGAGTTCGGTTTGAGGTTCGAATACCATGAACGGGATTGCTGCAGAGGCGCCTTCGTGGTTTTCCTCATGTGTAACATGAGGAAGTTTCCTTTAGAAAGTCCTCCACGAAGGCATCCCTCCCTCGAGTGCTTTGTCTTAATCGAATAAACCAAACTGGAATTATGATAATCTTTTTTTCGAATTATATTACTGAAGATTTTGTTAGTAGGAGATTTTGCGTATCTGTCGAATAAATTAACGAATTCCAGTATTTTCTTTTTTATCATTACTGATTATATTTAAATTATTTTCTTACTACCACTTGCTTACTTCTATAAAATTTCCCAGAAATACACTACAAAGTAATTTTATTCCAAACTCCAAGGCAGAAGTTGGATTCTCCTAAGTTTTACTGCGGGTCTGGAACACAAGTGAATATGTGTACCCAACTTACATAAAATCATCCTCCAGTGTTTTTCAAATAAGTGATAATAGCAAACATTATCGATGCCCGAAGAGCCTTTTTTAAAAACGTTCTGCTTAATATCTGTCTGTACATAATATAATGTGTGCGTTAATTTAATAGAATCCTAAGCTTAATCTACAATTACAAGCTTAGTCTACAATTTTACAATTAAAAACGTAAACTTAATCCAAAGTGATATTGCTGAATACGTTTCCAGAATTTGATTTATATAAAGATACAAATTTCAATTAAAACATTGTGTATAATATAATCTGTATTTAATTACATAATCATTATTTATTATTTTAGGTCCTTCTGATTATCTGTATCCGCCGTTTCAACATGTAATAAAAGCTGACGTATTTTTGGAGTATTTGCGAGTATACAGACAACAACAGCCACTCACCCTCATGTGCATATCACTCCACGTGTTTAAGTGTACGTGGATTTATATGCGTTACTTTTAACCTCATTTTTCTGAATATTATTCACCGGCTGCATAAATTTAATACACGTCAGTTTCAGAAATGTCTGATTTTGTGTCAAAGTGCCTATGTTAGAACAATGTTATATGCAAGTCTAATATATATCCTATGTCAGGCTTTCGAGACAAGTTTAAGTTTCGTCAGTCGGCTCAGCAGAACCGAAGATTTAAAGCTATCACCTCCTTTTTGTGCAGCATCAAATTTCATACTACATGGGATACAGAAGAGCAAAAACAACGCTTTTATTCATTAGTGCTGAATAATTTTTCAATGAGAATTTTTGCTCCTTATCCTTTAGCTGAACACTTTTTGGCTTTTATATCTACCTAACATTTTGTGCAAGGTTTTGGACAGAACTGCCTGTATAATACTAAAATAAAATCTTGTAAAAGCATAAAACCAGAAATTTAGTTAAAATAATTGAATTTATGTTGTTAATTATAAAATATTAATTCTTGAAATTAGTTCTTTTAATTATTGTATATATATTAACCCTAATAAGAATAGTGTTACCTTAATTTTAATTAAACTTAACTAATTGTATTATTTAAAATGTATTTATTTTTATTTAATATTTTGAAATAAAACGATGTTGAGAATTTCTGTTGGGAAAAAAGTGTCCCATCTGTTTCGAAAGTTTTTACTCCCTTCTTCACTCTGCATCTCATTTCAAAATTATGTTTAGAATTCTGTTCAAAAATGAAACTTTTAATCCTTCTTTTTAATGACAAAAGAAAATTCTGCTGATTTTGTAATACTTTGAAATGATCAAACACTTCTATAGGATCATTATAGAAAATTGAAGCAAGGAAACTTGTTTTGAATTCTCTAGAGTTACGGCCCAATTTTCTATATATTGGAGCTAATATTTTCAACAGAATTCTATTAGTTGATTGCATAAACTTTATACAAGATTGGATATGTGAAACCAGTACCTGTTATCGGAACCAAATTCAGAAATCTCTGGATATATGCGTCAATGTATGGATGTATATGCTGATGTATAGATCAATACATTGACGCATATAAGCAGAGTGTGCATATGTGTATGTACATGTACACACATATATGCACATACATCCATATATACATGCATACATTACATACATTTCTGAATCCGGTCCCGAGTACCGTGAAACCTATAGAAACTGAAAAAATATATAGAACTTCTGCATAAATCTCTACAGAATATCTGTACATAGAAGCCATATCTAAAATTTTAAAGAATTATGTAAAATATCTCGGTACTTACGAAAAATCCCATCGACCACAAGAGACGGCGCAAATCGCGCCAAACCAAAAAAAAAAAAAAAATAGATTTATTATATTATAAATAATCTACAGTAATCCATAAATAAATCGGAGTGCAGTCAAAAATGAAATAGCAGAACCCTCGAACCACGTTCCCTTTCGAATTGACAGTCGCTTCGCACAAGCCTTAACGCCGCAACGCCATTGCTTCTCAGTTTTTAAATAAAGCGCCATATCGTGGCCATTAACACATTTTTTGAGGCCAGTAAGCTTCCCATAACTTTGAAAATATTCAACAACATGCTCTTCTGTAGTAGACAGGTCCCAAATTTTAATAATTTTTTTTTTTCGAAAAAGCATGATAGAGGGGGAAAAAGGAGTCTCAAGAATAATAACTAACATGTGTAATCAAGATTTACACCAAACCCAGCATGTTTGAAGAAGACTTTTCCATTTTTGGTGAAAATTCGCGTAGTTTGGCGTCTTTCCTTTAATAGGAAAAAATGGTCGACGGGTTTTTACGTAAGAACCAATATCTCTGATGTAGTTTACAGAAAACAACCCTAATTTTAATGGATTCTAAAGAAATAAATTGTTTATCCCATTCCTTTTTTTTTATAGATTTCTGTAAAACAATTTCCTGAAAGGAATATGTGTAAGATTTAGTTGCATGTTTCTTTAAACTACAAAAGACAGTGCACTCATAGTTTTATAATGGTGGACTCAGCATTTAACACTGGTGGCAGCCTTTTAGGGAACATTCTGTGCCTTAAATAGTAAGTCATTAGAAAATCACAAATGTTTATTTTTTCAGATAGCATTTTGTCTTACCTGGGACTGCTGTACGCGCTACCGCCATAACCCCCTGAAGGTTTTCCATATGCACTTGGCAAGGCAGGTCCTCTGTTGTCATAAGGAGCATACCCTGAATGATAATCAGAAGCCGGTTCAACGCCCTTCCGGTAAGGTTTGGGACCACTATCGCTAAGCTTGCCATAACCACTTGGAGGATAGTCATGTATCAATCCATATTCGTTTTTCTGAGGTGAAGATGGGGGAGGTGGTCCTTGGTAGTTATTATAAGAGCGTCTTGATTCCTGGCTTTGTAAGTCATCAGATTTCTTTTCGGGCGCAGCCTTTGTATCTTTCTTGTCCTGGTTTTCTGCCGTAACCAGCAAGGTGCATAGTGCAAGTATCAAAAATGGCTTCTATTAAAAAAAAAGTTACACAGTATTAAAATAAAAGTAGGAAGAAAACCCATTTTAAAGTAGATAAAAGTACTTATGTATTATCCCGTCGACAGTGAAACTTCGTTAAGCAACACGAATTAGAGTCAGTTATGGATAAACGGGACGTAACAACACATTCATAACATCTGTGCTATCACTTGGTTCAACCCCGATTGATTCTCAATAATCCAAGTTTTGCTTTTAGGAACAAGGATATAAATTAACCGTTATTGCTGCATTTTTTCTTGCAGTGTGAACAATTAATGTTTAAAATTTGGGATTTGCCTTCTACACAATAAAGTAGTGGATTATTTTCAAAGATATAGAATCCTATAAAAAAAGTGAGTATCAATGAACACGATAATGGTCAGCTGAGCAACAAAATAGTTATACATTGGAATAATTACCGGTACTCTTCTGTTATCAGGATCGGGTTTAAAAATGTATGGATGTGTTCATTGTATGCATGTATATATGTACATACATATGTATCTGTGTGTGTATACACATATATACGCACATTCATACATACACATGTGCATAAATTCATATACTTCTGAATCCGATTCTGATAACTGAGGAGTACTCAATTACCTGAGGGAAGTTTATATTTATAGTATTCTAAACAGAATTTTAAGTAAAATCAGAGGGCCATCCAAAACAGTAAAATTGACAAATACCTTCCCTAGTCTTCAGAATTCCTCAGGAATGACTGTCGCAACTTTGGAGGGATTTCAAACAACTTTCATGGTTCGATAGCAGGCAACTTTCAGGGTTGATGGGATAATAATTATGTACCTTTATATATGAATCGAAAATGTTACCGGGGGAATTTCACCGGTCAATAAATTATTATTTATAAGGAACTTATTCGATATTTCAAAATATACTATATACTATACAGCTGTAAATTCTCTAGTCTGTTAAGCATGTCAACTTTTCATCTACAGACGCTTTTATTAAGTGCTGAAATAACAATTTATTGTTAGTCAAATCATTACTAGAAATGCGCAATAACACAAGCAGCACAGATAAAATTAAAGGTAATTAAAGGCAACATAAAGCATCATGAACAAAGGAACTGCTCTTTGCAGTACAATAACAATGCAAGAGAACTCAAATTGCTGGAAGCACAAAATTGTGTAACTTATTTTGAAACCCAGAAACAGCATCTAATTCTCTCACCAACGTACATAGCAAAATATGATCGAGTACCTAATTATGCGTAAGCTCTTTCCAACGATCTAAGAATTGAACTAAAGGTCAATTTGTAGAATTAAGAGGCGACCAGAGAAAGTCTTGACATATTTCTGCTGTTATCCCATGCAGTATTGTTTAGTTCGATTCAGTTGTTTGACTGATACAAGCGTATTTTTGTAGCACCGTTTTTTGAAACCATGGAAGATGCGGAGAGCAGTCCTTTTCTTTTTGTGGAAAGAGGGCGTGAAAAACTTCAGAAATTGTTCAACGTTTGCGAAGAGTATTTTGTTCCCACATTTCTATTCACACATCTGTTCCTAGACTTGAAAAAACTTTTAAGGGGTGTTGGATTTAAGATTGCCATAAATAGGCGGCTTATGCAGACTTCGAAGTACTTTGGAGACGACTTTCAAAAATTGTTTTTCATTGGTGTAAATGTATTTAGTCAAATGGAGATTATGTCGAAAAACTGCATTTTAATATTGATGAAAACCGAAGTAAATAAAAAAAATATATACCTAAATTTCTAGAAACGTTCCCCGTATTTTACGGTTGTAGGAAAAAATGTCACTCCGAAAATAAGGAACGGAAAGATAGGCACCGGAAAATTAGGAAACGGGAAATAAGTCACCATTCTTTTGCAATGGGGAAAATAAGAGATGTTTAGAAATATCGCCAAGATGGGAGATAAAAGTTTTATCATAACAACCATACCTGCGTAATAGGGAAATCTCCTGACGATGATTGAAAGAAGATAAGCGAGCTGCTGGCCTGTCCGATGGTAAAAATAGAGGGTTGACCAGCAGGTCATGGTCATTAGTGATTGTTCCCCTCATACCTCGTGTAGTTAGAGCCTTAACCTGTGGTTCAGGGGTGAAACATTGTCGCATAACTGAGCGTTAAAAGCAGTATTATATCAAACCATTGTAGATGAAATTTAGTTACAGTTTGCGATAAGAATATTAAAATCTGCTATCAAAATGACCTTGCTCGGCTGCAGCTAGCTCAACGTCTTACCCTTAAAACCTCCCTCAAGAGAGCCCGCTATAACCCTGCCGGTTAAATTAGAATTTGGGAGATTTCCCCAACTCCAATTGGCGACATTATTTGGCGAGATTTTAGAGTTCCTTTTTTTCCGTTCCTTATTTTCCGGGTGACATTTTTTCCGTTCCTTATTTTCCGGGGGCTTTCTTTTCGTTTCCCTTTTTTCCGGGTGACATTTTTTCCGCACACCTATTTGGTTTACAGCTACTTTTTTGTTGAACCTAAACTGGCAGACATGATATTCAAAACTGCTCATTTCTCGGTATCAGTCAACAACACTAGATCTACTTTCCCAGAAATTAGTTACTTTAACATCTGTCAAAAAATCGTTAGACAAAGCACAGATATTTTGCATAAGCTTTTTTCAAGTAAGCGTTCGCATATTTTGAAATATGAACATACAGAATTTAAGAAAATTCAACGAAAATTGCTACGTTAAACTTCTAAGCCATTTTTTTTTTAAATATTAGCGAAAGAATGTATTTATTTAAGTGGAATAGAAACAAGCCAAAGTGAAACTTAAAATTAGGCGGAAAAGTAAACTTTGTTTGGCGCAGATTTTGAATTAAACTTTATTGGTTTCTAGGGTTATCAGATACAAGTCCCTGTACTTCGAAAACAAAGCTTATGTCTGTTCGCCCTTAAAACTAGTAGAATCTTATTCAAAATCTGCACCACAAAAAGGTTGCTTTTTCGCCTAATTTCAAAAGTACTTCTATGAACTAGTTTTGCACGAAAATTTTGTCATTAAATTTCTTTAAATGAAGCATATTAATAACTACAAAACTCTGTACTCTTCAATTAAAAAAAATCTTATTATTTAATTATTGAAATTTGACTTTAATTCACTTTCAGTCATTTTAATACGTGTTGTTTTTATGGCAAACACAGCTTAAATTTAGTGATTTCTACTAGATGGAAACGTGAATGAAAGAAAAAACAGACACAGAGAAATTTGTGTCCATTACTTTAATAAATCAAGGGAATCAATATTAAGTCACTTATCCTATAAAGACTTTTTTTAAATCATAAGGGAAAAGAAGATTTAATGATCCGGTCATTTAATATATGAATTTCTTCAGTCAAAAACTTTACCAGAAAGGTTCATGTGCCTAATAAAATAAATGAAATATGAAGCAGACAGCCGGTTCTACGGAATTTGATCCCAAATCGAACTACCAGTGTTCAGCGGCTTTACCTTTCGGCAACTTGTGGAATCATTTGCTAAAACGTATTTCACTGAATCCAACATATCTTCATATAGTATATCCTACCTGATATTATAAGTTTATATAAATATTTATTTTCATATATCCATTCAGTTATTGCTTCCCTGCCAAAAATTTTATTTATTTTGCTTCTTCTAAACATATAATTCTAATATATAACCAGAGGCAATTCTTCATAGGGGGACTTTCATAGTATCAACAGAGAAAGAGGGCTAAATTTTATTTAGCTGTTGGGTATTTAATAGTTTATGGATGTAAAAAACTACTTTTATTCAAGCTTTTGGTACTTACATTTTCTAGACTTATTGTTGTTTAATTTATAAAACACGTTAGAAAATAATCTAAATAAATGCATATATGTATTTTTCAAGTTTTGGAAAGAAAGGGGGAGGGTCTTCTATTAATAATGAAAGAAGTGAATGGAGTAAAAAGATTGAGAATCATTCCTCTATTGATGCAATCCCTTGATTGATTTTGCGCTTTTTTACGAATGATTAAATAAAGGTTTCTTATCAGGTACTAGTTGGCGATTTTTTTAAATAAAAGATTCCCAAACTATGGATATTTAACATAAGCTAGCAAAATCAACTTATGAAACTTTAGAAATTTAGAAGGCAAATTTTAGTTATAAAATATTTACATGATACATTTGAAAAATGAAACACGTTTTTCACAAAATTCCTTTTTTGTTGTTCTCTGCATGTACTCAGTGATCTATTTTCGCAGAAAAAAATTCAGAGAATTGCACAAATTGATGCGTCAGGTACTAGCTATTTACCAAACATCATTGTTTCCTTTGTGTCTTTTTGCCGAGTAACACCAAAAGGAAACTTTTAGTTTTCTGCACCGACAAATCTGCTTTCTTGCCTGCTGGCCGAATGGTTTGTTTTTGTGTAAAAATTGTAATTTTAATTGTAAAAATTGTTTTAACTGTACTTGATGTTTTATGTTTTTCTATATCTTTCAATTTTTAATGAAATATTTTGAGTTTTTATGTATTTTTGCCTTTCCGCGAAGGGAGAACTGAATTAATTGAATGAGAAATATATCTGTAATGAAATTCGAGGAAATAAGTGTTTCGTATTAGCAGAAAATATTGTCACCCGTCTGCCCCGGACAGAGGAAAATGTTTTCGAGTGGTGCATGCGCATTAGGCAAGCGGCGCTGAATCGTCTGTGAAAAACTGCTTCTGTTTTATTTGTTTAATTTCTTTTATGCATCGTTTAAGATTTATTATAGTATTTAACTAGAACATGTGGCAAAGACTAGATAAATCTTCAGATGATATAATTTTTATGCATTCCCAGTTACAAAATGAATGAGATGCTGTTAAGTGAACCTAGCGCCAGAGTATCGGTATGGTAAATAAATATAGTGAATTTTAAAGAGTGCATTTATTCCATTGTGGTTTATGCGCTATCGACGAAGTAGATGTAATTCAATTCAAAATTTAAATGAAATGCAGGAAAAATGGGCATAATTTAATATTCCATACAAGGAAGACATGTGATGTATACATCAAGTTTTTTTAATTATCATTTCCCCCCTTTTTTTTTCACAATGTTATTTTCCATTTTATTTATTTATTTTGTTAGTACTGTAGTTTAACTTGAGTAAACCTTAAAGTACATTTTGTGAAACATGAGAAGATGAAGCTAAAGTAAACAAACAAGGAAATTTTTTTTAAATTCTTCATTATGGATTGTAGATACTTTTTATTTAGCAACCCGCCTTACCGGAAACTTATTTACTGCACAAGGTACAGAATTAGATGTGTACTTTATATTTGACAAATTATTAAAGTTTTCAATGTTCCAGAACAAGAGTTTTGGTACAGGTTTGAAAAGCACATAGTCGTACATCATAGAAATTACGGTAAACAGCTTCATAAAATAGTAAACAGTTACAGCAAAACAATTTCATTCATGATATAACGGTAATCGTTTCCAGGAAGCAAAATCCTTATTCATGATGTTACGTGAGTAATACTGAAGAAACCTTGAGATGATTGAACTACAACTTTCTTCCCCATCATCTATTCCGCGATGAACCGCATTCATAGCAAACTGCATCTGTAACTGACTGACCTTCGAAGTTGTTTCATTCAACTCTAAAACGCTTCTCCAGGTATACAAGTGAGTAAAATTATGGGCTGGCTTAAGTATTCCCTGAAGATTTATATTCCTTCAACCTGATTTTAAAAGGAAACAAGGAAATTGTATTGATGCTTACGCTTCACTTCATATCACACACCATATGCTGAAAGAAACTGAAATAGGAAATGCTATTGATGGCTCATTAATCTCTAAATAGAACACACTTATTCTTCCTACTTACTACCTCGATTAATCATTTTACCAGAAGTTGAATTAAAGGAGAAATTGTAGATGATTATTTATAATACTCAACAACAGTACATACAGCGTAACCGTAATTCCCCAATTTAAAAATCTTTTTTCAGAAAACTTATTACATCAAGAATTATGAGATTGCTATTTTAGATCCTATTTTTTGGTTAGTTTATAAATTGTTAAAAGATTGCAAACTAAATTGTTCAGATTATAAACTAGCACTTCGAGATAATCAGTAAAATTTCAAAAGGTTTAATTAAGTTTAACAACATAAAGCAACAATAAAAAGTAACTGTAGTGTGATACTGGTATGCAGATTACACTTAAATGCCAAAAATAATTTTAACCTAAGCAGATACGTTAGAATACTAATTCAAGAATTAGTCCGCAGAAATTAAAGATAACAGCATGAAATCTTAGATTTTAAACAAGCTTTTCAAAATGGCAAAGTCAAAAGGTAGGGAAAAAATTACTGTGATATTATTTCATTGTACCTTGTCACATAGAAACGTATGCACATCTTTAGTAAAGAAAAGATTTGATTATTCAAGAGACAGCTGGGAATTTATTTCAGAATTACTTGAGCAAAAGCTTGGAATAGATATTTCGTTCGAGACTCAGTACTTCATTATTTTGTTAGGCCACGATATGAGAACTTAAAACAATAAATTCCTTGAAGACATTTCCTTTGAGGTGTTTAAAGTATATATATGTATATATATATATATAATATTAATAGAAACTTGATCATTAAATTGGTATGAAATATTTTAATGTACGTAGGTGTTTCCAGAGTTTTAGGAATTGAGCTCTAATTCAATTCCTAGCACATAAACCAGAAATATCTCTTGACATTTTTATGGACCAATCCCATGTAACAGTGTTTAGATTGATACAGGCCGTATTTTTATAGTACTGTTTTTCCAGCCGTGAAAGATTTAAAGAGCAATCTTTTTTTTTTCCTTTGTGGAAAGAGACTATGAAAACTTGATAAATTGTTCAACGTCTGCTCGAGGTATTTTGTTCCCACATTTGAAAAAAAAACTTTTAAAGGCTGTTCGATTTGAGAATTTAACCCTGCTGTAAATAAGTGAATTGAAGAGACACTAAAAATATTCTTTGAGAACAGCTCTAAGACATTAGTTTTTCGTTAGGATAAGTGTATTCAATTAAAATGCGAATAAGTTAAAAAACTGCATTGTAATATTTATAAAAATTGATGAAATAAAAACATCATATCTGAATTCCTAGATTTTTGGCTATAGCATGACAAAAATCATGATTGCACTCTTAAGCTGCCCATTTATTCTTCAGTTCAGCTACCAGAAAAAATATACTATTTTTTTTTTCGAATAACATAAAAAAGTGTACGTAATTCCCATTTTTCTTCAGAGATTTCCGTAAAAGATAAACATGAACTCCCTGGATCTTTTACTCAATGAGCTTTTTGAGAAAGTACTCTCTAAAGTAAAAGATAAGCACGCTGTGAACATTAATGAATTATTCCATGAAGCGATGAATTTTGTTCAAAGTTGAACTAAAAAGCATGTATATCGCCTACTATTTCATAATCTGGCAACCGTTAGTTAGTGGCATATGCATTCAAGCGGTGACTCAATGAGCGTTAAATGTGAATCAGGAGAAACATTTTTTTCCGTTTCCTCCAACAGTACATTTACATTCAAGACCGGCGTCTTAGGTTTAAATAAACGATGCTTATGAAGTTTTTTAAGAAACTTACACAGAACGGAAAATTTGAATTGAAATTCATTTTCTTCTATTTAAGGATACATTTTTTTAAATGGATGGTGGCAAAAGGAAAATTCCGAAAGATTCTTCGCATAAGAAATTTTTGAAGGAATAAGGAAAGTTCAGATAAACAATTTCCCTTTCGATCAGAAAACGTTTCTGAAAATCAATTTAAAAGGATCTATATCTCGTAATTACGTAAACAGTGCTTAATATTATTACGCGTTTAAACAAAAGAAATATCAGTTTTCAATTTTATTTATAGAAACTGTTCAATGGCAACTAAGCGATCTCGATCAAGTTAAATTTTTAGCTGAAATTTTCAGCTTAAGATCATAACTTTTTCAAACCTTTACAGATAAACAGCAGGGATTTTGAATTCAGATCGATTTTTTTCTTTAAATATTGGGTTTTCAACACAAAGTTTTGGTACGAGTTTTTTTCCCTCTTTCCTTTCCTTTTTTTTAGTACAAAGGCCTTTGTCCTTGAAGCACTATTGTTTTCGTTTTGCGATTTTGTGTCGGAAATATTAAATGTCGTTTCATTTTTCAAACTATTGCCACCAAATATTGCAGCCTGCATTATATTTAAAGAAATTAAATAATGAAGAATCTGCATAAATGTATGTATGTTTCTCGCATTGTGGTAAAACGACGGTACCTAGACCCATCGAATTTTGAATGACGTAATCCTGCTGCAAATATGGGCATCTGGAAGCCCAAATTCGAAATTTGGAATTTGTTTTATTATCGACTTGATATTTTGTAAAACTTTAATGGATATTTGATTAACAAACTCAAGGATTTCAAAGCGAGCAATGGCACCGTTGTACAGAAAAAAAAAACATTTTTGCCTCCAGCGTGTGAGACTGTGTATCGGAAATTCTAAAGATATGCTCATTTTAAATTTATTTTGCGATATTGTTCTTGAACTGACTTTTATGGTTTAAGTGTGAAGAACAGGATATTTAATAAATAAAGGTAACACACAAAACTCCCCTTTGGACGTAATTTAAAATCTGAAACATTTCAGATTTTCTTTTTATTTAATTTTTGTTTTTTTCCTCTTTTTTTTTAGTCATAATTTTGACTTGGAATACTTGCTTAAAGTACAGTGCTTCCACAATAAAGCTTGATTTTACTGGACAAAATTAAATATAAATTTTAATCGTAGTAACTGTTATGATAGTCTGGAACTGAAATTGTAAATTATTTATCTTTTTATGCGTTACGTAACTATCAGTAGTATTTAACTTCACAAAAATAACCTCTGGTCTCATGAGGTGCTGAAACTGAAAATAATACGGGGGAAGAATTAAGTAACTTTTTCTAATCAATTTACAAAAAACAAATAATAATAATATCATTTAAACATTGCAATTACATAAGAGTTAAGCAATGCCATATATTCGCAGAACTGCACTCATGGGTCGTACAAAAGTAACACCGACTTAGGCCCTATGAGAAAAGCTAAATACTGAACGAAATTGGCATAAAAGAAGAAAGATGAGAGATAAGCGAATATCTAGATGGCAGAACTAGAGAGATGCTGAAAAAGTGACACTGGTCTCTACGGGATGGAAGATGCTGTTGAAAGCATTATACGCAGGTAGTATAATGTCTTCATTTAGTTATGTGCATGTGACGGGATCCTTCTTAAAAGAATTTCTAAGAGAAACTGGTCCTTATTTGCATTGCATAAGAAGAAAGCCATAAGAATTTCACACGACCAGGGTTTTGAACCGCCAGTATATAGAGCTTGATGCAATTTTAAAGGCATTTCATGGCCCTTTAATCTCAAAATTTGCAGCTGGCATATTTTTTTAAAATTATGGCTACCCATATAAGAGTATTCTTCATAGAGAGAGATACCTTCGTTGAGGACATTTTTAAGAAAAATCGGCTCATAATCGGCTCTATACATTGCATAACGAGAAAGCCATGCAGACTCTCATCCAGCCAGCCCGATCGCCGAAATTTGAACATGAATCGAACTACCTATATTCATCGATGTCACCGCTCGGGGATTGGTGCAGCTCGGGCTTGTGGCCGAAATTTCGTAATGAGAATTAGTCTTATTTTTCATAATCAGTAACTCTATATATTGCTAAAGGTAGCGAAAATGCAGCAAAAATATTTTATGACCACTGAACGAGCTTTTGTTTGATTCTAGAGTGGTAATATTATTCACTGCTAATTTCATTCCGCAATCAGTCATAGTTCAATTACACATTCTATTCTCTGTTAATCATGTTTCCATTAATATGTCATTACATGTCTTAATTCAGTGGTTTGGAAAATATAATTATTAAAAGACACACGCATGTTTCAATTTTGTTCGGTATTTTTTGGCCCACTGATCTATCTGATAAAGTTAGCTTCTCAGAAATAATTTCATTTCCAGTTATATTATGCTATACCTAATTGGTTTGGTTTATTTAATTGCGGCGAAACCCATGTTACATCTAAATAGGGTAGAAAAGAATAAAATTAATTTTTCATTCAACAACAACTTCTTTTATGAAACCATGTGAATTGCATTTATTTATTGAACCATATGAATGATAAATTAATCTACAGAATGAAATCGACAGTTAAACAGACGCCTACATTGCCTTAGAGTTCATGATGCGCAAAATAATGCTACGGTCCAATTAATTGAAGTCCATTCGTGCTATCAGATAATTAGTAGAGATTGATCTGAAGTTCTTCACAAAAGATATTATCTTAATATTATATCTACTTTATGTCCTTATTTGGACTGTACTTGGTCCCAATACAAGATATTTTCTAGTGGCTAGCCACAATAAATGTCCTATTTTGACATTCTTTGGTCTGCTAACCTATGTAATAATACATTACGGAGATAGAGGCCAAGACAATTTCGTTTCGTAGTTATTAATAACTCAAATACATTTCTACTTCATTTAGAACAAATGTACACTAGTCCCATAAATTTTCCATCTGTAACAAATGTGTACTATCCCCAAAAAATAAGTAAATAAGTATGCTCCGAATTTCTCAAATTATACTCCAGACTTCATAAAATTAAAAAATCAGTTATCGAACATAAGACAGAAAATAACCTTTAATTTCTTAGGATGTTTTACAGAAATTAAAAAGAGTGGAAATATATATATGGGCCTTCCCATATATGAACTCGAAGTTGAAAGTTTCTGCAACAAAAGTAATTAAATGATCTAAGCATCATACTTGTAAGGGAGAATTGATAATAAATATGTTTTCTTTTAGTTAAAAAATTACTGAGTAATTAAAGAATTTTACGGAAATCATTAA
>KK121845.1:568022-630793 GCA_000611955.2 Stegodyphus mimosarum
TCAGGTAGCCGTTTTACTAACAAGAATGTCCCCAGGATGCACTCCTGAGGATGGACAATTATTACATCCGTGGGAGGGCTGATAGACAACTACAAATTTATACGCCATTTTCAAGACTCGAATCCGTCCCAATATTATGCAACCAGTACTGCTAACCATCATGCCGAATAGCATGCTATAGTTTTAAATGTTACTCTGCGGCTATAAAAAGGTTATGGTTTTCAGAAGAACCTTCAAATAAAACAGTTTTTCTTTTATACTCGAGCCAATAACGTATTATTATTATTAGGCCAAGGGAGCGTTAGCCCAGACGGGCTATTAATATTAAAATGGGATCTTGCGTTGAATCACTATAAAAGTCTGAATCACTTTTCAAAATTATTGAAACCAAATATTATTTCCCTGTATTATATTTAAAGAAATTAAATAATGAAGAATTTGCATGAAGGTATGCGTGTTTTTCGCATTGTGAAAAAACAACGGTATCTAGTGCCATCAAAATTTTAACAATATAGTTCTCTACCCGAATATATGCATCTGGAAGCCCGAATTTTACATTTTATATCTTGTAAATTTCAACGAATTTTTGTTTAACAAACTCAATGATTTCAAAGCGAGCATTGGCAACACTGTACAAGAAAAGACATTTTTTTTTTTACTTCCAGCGTGCAAGACTGTCTATCATAAATTCTAAAGATATGCTTTTTTTAAATACTTTATTGTGCATTTCAAATTTTGTGAACTTTAACGATTTTTTATTAACAAAGTCCATGATTCAAACAAGCAATGGCAACACTGTACAGAAAAAAAAAAATACCTCAAGCGCGCGAGTCTGTCTATCGGAAATTCTAAAGATAGGCTATTTTTAAATATTTTTAGGCCAAAGGAAATTAGCCCAAATGCTCTCGAAACGTGTATGTGTATGTAAATGAAAAACCGCCCCTTTGGGCGTAATTAAAATTTGAAATCTTTCAAATTATTTTTATGTTATTATTATTATTTTTCAAGCACATGGTATTTTCAAAATTAGATATTAATCAGTAATTCTGAACGAAAATGTTTGCACTAATTATGAATGTGACTGAAAACTTTTCATAATCTAAATATCTGTTTAATGATTCTATTAATACTTAATGATTAATGATTCTAATCTGTTTAATGATTCTAATAATAATTCTAATATACTGGTTTGCAACCCGTTTTGCCCCGGCAACCATTTCATCGTTTCTAGAAGATCCTTCCTTCTTTCATTTCCGAAATTTGAAAAATGCATGTACATTTACTTAGATCTAGATTTTTTTTAACTTGTTTTTATAGATTAAAGAAAAATGCAGAAAATGTTGGTAAATACTAAAACTTGAAGAAAACTTCTTTTAATATCCAGAAACTAAAACTAAATATTTTAAAACTAAATAAAATGCTAAACACATTTCCTCCTAAAACGATGAAATCCCCATCTCTCCTAGTTGAGAATCTCCGATGTAGCCAATTTCTGGCATTATGAATTAGAGCATTTCTCTAAATACTTACGTATCCTTCGTCTTTGAAACTATGATAAAGTTCGACACAGTTCTAAACATTAGAATATTGACCTTTAGTATTAATATAATTTAGGAAATCAGCTAATCTTTAGACAAAATAGAAATACAATTTAGAATAACAATTCTTATTATTATGCTCAGGCTTTTTAAATGCTCTTAACAATGCTTATTAATATGCTTGAGCTTATTTGAAATGCTTTAAGAACGCCTTTCTCCACCCCAGTTTTATAACATGGGTATAAGTTAACATTACAAATAAGACTTTCATTTTCCATGTGTAACTTAAATACGAGCCAGTTGCTCTAAGAAAAACGTTCCGCCCTCACTCTCAGGCAGACAGCCTCCGTGTGCTTTCCCATTATTAAAATGAAAGACAAAAATAAAGCACCAGTGAAAGAAAATGTAGCTTCTGAAAGGTCTCTGAATAAGTTAAAAAATTGCACCTACAAGTTTAAATGAATTTTTAAAAAGAAATTTATCTCTGAATTAAAAAAGCAAAACTTATTAATTGTGTTTTCATGTTATTTAAGCTCACGCTTTTACTTCTTCCCTTAGAAAGTCTTCCACGAAAGCATCCCTCCCCTCAAACAGGTGCTTTAGCGTGCTTTGCTATAATCAACAAAACTTCTCTGCGTTTAATGATAACTCGTCAATGAGAACTCAGCTAGTTACTAAATTTTATTCGATTGTTACAATAATGTAATACAATTCTCAATCTTTCGGCCTGCAGAAGATTGCGATTACAGTTGTAAAAGATAGTTTTGTGATAAGTTACTTGTTAATACAAAAATCCCCATTCTCTCTACCACGTTTAAAGTTTATAGTAGTTTCCACCCATAAATGACGACATTTATGTATAATTATTATACCTTTATAGTAACATGAAACTTCTAGACGCCTAATTACACTAACGTTTTCGTAGAAGACTTCAATACACTTCCTCATAATAATATCTGAACAAGTACACAAATATTACAAGAATAATAATGAAGTTTATAGCCTTTATGGATGGTTAAATTAATTACGTTAGTTTAAGTTACTGGAATATGGCAAAGTACATGGCTATCTGCTTAAGGAAAGGGATGTTTTCGTGGAGAAATTTTTAAGAAAAACTGGCTCACGTTTACTCTACGCATGAGGGAAACCAACCACGCAGCCAACTCGTTCGCCTGGGATCAAAGATAAAGTCGCTACAAACTGGTGGTGTAACGATACTCAGGTGAGGGATGCCTTTTCATTATTTTCTCCATATGTAACTTGGATACGAGTCAGTTTCCCTTAGGCATTCTTACCTCCGGGCAGATAGCCCTCACGTGTTTTTCTATAATCAAATATAACGAAAAAGTCTGGACTGGAACCCAGGTTGAAATATTAGTATTTAGCAGTCTTAACCTCGCTGCCATTGGTGGGGCGTCTTTATGGATGGACCAGTATATTTGATGTTGATGGAGATCTGTAATCTGTTACAACAATAAAAGTATAATAAAAATTTCATAATTCGTTTTCTTTCTTCTTATCGTATAAACGTTTCGATTAATTTAAATTAATACCACTTCTTAGTTAACTAAAGTTCAGAAAATAGTTTTTTTTTAAGCTTTCATTTCAGATGGTTGCAAAAGGTAAAGGTTGTGGACAGAATTAAATTATTTAGATTATGGCAAAAATATATGGGGGCTATCTGCGTAACAGGAGGGATGCCTTTGTGGAGGACTTGTTAAATATTAGCGTTTGTATCAAAGTACATATTGGGAAAACCATGGAAACTTCCACGCAGCCAATCCGTTCGCTGGGATTTAAAACCGGATCGAACTGCTTGTGTGCAACGGTTTAACGGCAGCTAAACTTGTAATTTTCAGGGGTTTCTTTTTGAGCGATAACAGCTGTTTTTAATAAAAGAAAATTTAACCATACTGTACTAATTTCAGTTTGTTGCATAATATAGACATTACTCTGATTTTTTTTATTTGTTTTCTTTTTAATTCTAGGTAAGTAGTTAAAGTTTTATGTTTATTGTAATTAACTTTTTTTTTCATTTCTTATGATACCCAGCCATATATTTCTTACGAATTTCACTTTTTTTTTAATCAAGTTTAACTTTTAGTTGATAACGTACGGGTCTCAGATCGGTGTCTAATCTACGACTTTTCTTCTTTTAACCTGAGTAATAATGCACAGATCTCGATATTTTCCCTATTTTCAATTAAAATATTTATTCAGCAAAATTTATCTTAAAACGGCTTTAAAAATATTTGCAAAATGTATCACTATAGCTGTAGATTCATTGAGTGGACTGTAGAAGTTATGCAGCAATCAAAAATTTTAAATTCTAAACTTTTTTTAAATGCATTTATTCCTTTCTTTTATTGTATTTATTAGATATGCTAGAAGCATAATTATTATAAATTAGGATAGATAGCTTTTGTGAAATTTCAAAGAACTTCTGCCATCTCTGCATATGGGGGGATACACAGTCAAGCAACATTGTAAATACCTGTGCATTATCTAAAGTAGGTATTTTCAACCTTTTCTCCATGCATCCCTTTCATCATTGCTAGACAATCATTCCCTCCTCCTTATTCTAAAACTCGAAAAATACATATACCTTTATTTAAATTAATATTTTTTTAATGCTTTTTATAAATTACACAAGAAAATGTCAGTCAGTATCAAAACTTGAATAAAAATAATTTTTTATATTTACAAAATAAAACTAAATATTTAACAATAAATAATTAAAAGGCTGACTGCATTTTCCCTCTGGAACTAATTCTTTCCAAGGCAAATTCCCTATCGATTGAGAGCCCCTAATCTAAAATCTCAATGTATTTTCATTATTGAGTCAATGGCTATAAATATATCATGAACTAAAAAAGGAAAAAAGTAAATATTGCGGTAATTCCTTAAATTCTTTTAGCTGAACTTAAATTAAGTTCTTTCAACTTCTTTCTCTGTTAGATGTGATGTTGCAAGCCAAGCAGATCTTAACTTGACTATTACTTTTATTTGGATTAGAATTTTGATATTTTGACAGAGCATTGCTCGACTCATGACATGTTTTCCACGCTACTTTTGATTTTTTTTGTTAGTAACAAATAAAGGCTGTTTTCATTCTGTTCTTTTATGAATATGTGAAGTTATTTTAAAAACAGAGAATCCCTACACTACAAACATTGATAAACAAATGAGACTCATATCGACCCCCTGATATCATATATTAAAACAAGACTTTCTTGTGAATCTAAAAAGCATAATAAACACTACGAAATATTTATTATGTTTTTACATGAAATTAATTCCAAACGTTGCAAAAATTAGCGCAGCTGATTATCTCTAATGGAAGTTTAGGAATGGATTACATTTAATGGTATGTGATAATGAGAAAATGCGTACGAGTAATGTAACAATGTACGAATAATGTAGCGATGTAGAATAGATTGTTACATTACTCATGCGCATCAGCCTAATTTCACAGTGATATAATCTGTAAAACACAAACTTTTGATGTTAGAAAAGCTACGTTAATGATCACTTACTAAGCAAATTTTTAGCTTCGCATTCAATGTTGAGCTATTAGAGATTTTTGGCAGAAGGAGATCAAATATGTAAAGAAAATAACCTAAATCCTTAATTTTATCTTTTTTTCGGTTTAAACTTAAAAGCATTTAACAAGCGCTTTCCTTCCTGATTATTAAATTATTCACAATTTTGGATCATATTTCTGGCCAAAACTACACATTTCCTTTTCCTATAAACTACTGGCACGAACACCTTTATTCGGAAGCAAGATGAAACAAAATTTATTTTAGAAAAGGCGATTTGCTTGAACAGAAACAATATTAAGAAACAGCAGCTGTTAATTTGTTTTTAATCCTTTATTTCCCATACAAAGTTCTGAATAATTATATGACATTCACAGCCAAATCCTCCTTCATGCACTTTTTTTAAGTCTGATTATATTCTTGAATAAAATCAGGCTTTAGCCATTTTTTACCCAGAAAGACATGCTTTTTTGTCACACACTATTAATCCCAATAATTGTTTTTCAAGAAAATCAATTTAATAGGGAATTATTTGGTTCACAAACAAAAAATAAATCTTCAATAAAAGAGCTTTAAATTTTAGGAGTTTCGGGCTTTAGTCTTTTATATTAAATCCAAAACCCTCTCTCTCTACCCTCTCTCTCGGAAAAAAAAAATCTTGTCTTTTCTTGTCTTGGAAAAAAAAATCCTTCGAAACGTAATTCCTTGCCTGTAAATATTCTTTTTTCTAGCTTCTTTTTTTAAGTAAAATGAATGCAATGTAGAACATCAACTTTTTCTGTTTTAAACAAAATATATTAATTTGTTAGCTTTAGTTACAGCAAAACGATTTATTATATATCGATTTATAAAAATATGTAAAATATTTAGATTTCGTTATGTACGATATTGAGCTGTATGAAACTAAAAAACGTAAGCCCGTTTTTTTTACGTTGATAATAACTGGTATGAAACACATTTATATTTAATTTTAATAAATTTTACGAATTTTCATTTAGCCTTTAGCTGGTATGCTGGAGATTACAGAGGCCTGAGCATCACGTTCGGGCTAATGATGTTTTAATTTGCATGTGGAGTCGCCCATACGATATAGTGGTTAGGGGACCTACTGCGGTACTGAAAGGCCCGGGATCGAATCCCGGAGAAGACGTGGATGATTGTAAATGTATAGTGTCCGTACGGCATGGGGGCACTCTAAATATGCGGCAAACCGAAAGTCTTCTCCTTTGGTTTGATGGAAGGGAAGAGGGGTGGAAGACCCCCGGACTACGACCCCCTGGTATGCTCTCCCTCAAAACTAATTCGAAAATAGAAGTCCAGCCTCTCTTTGAAGAAGGCTATGGCAACCATTCTTCCATGTAATATGGGCACGATAACAACAACAACATTTACTACATGCAATCCTCATTTTCAGCTAAAATATTAATCCTTCATTTACTTAAAATAAAATTATAAATAATTTTCTATTAATAATGATTTGTAACTTATTAAATATTTTTAAACCATTCTCATAATTTATAGTTTTGTCAGGCGACCCAAAAAACCCAGTCATAACAGTTACCCACTAACTACCAATTCAACCAAAGTTTTAATGCATACTTTTCAGAGCTCTTAATGATACCTGAAACACGGTTCCCATCTCGTTTGTTTACATTCTAAGAAAGCACAAATTCACAGCTATTTTATATATATATATATATATATATTTCTAGGTCGTAATTATGGTATGAAAGGTATCTAAATACAAATAAGGTACAATTGAATGTGTGAAAGATACGGAGATACATGCCATAAAATTTTTATTTTGCAGGAGAAAGGAATGTGTTAAAATTTCTATCATTTAACAATGAGATATCTAGTTAGAATTACTCTTAATTTAACTTATGTTTAAATTATATAAAATTTCTCGCAATTTTTAAATTATATAAAACTTTAAAATACATAAACTTCTCTCTTCTTCTATTTAACCTTAGGAAAAAAATAAGTGAATCCTAAGCCATTTTTTGTGATTTTGAAATAAAAATATAAATGAAATCAAGACATATGTCTATCACCATGACACTATTGCTATTACGAATTTCGTTGTATATACATAGTTCTTGACTGGGATTCTATAAAATTTTCTAAACATCCTCTGTAATATTAACGATATATGCCAGCTATCACATGAACGAAGATACAAATATTTTGTCAAACTTTTGCATTTTACAACAGTAAGGTACATTATGAATATTTTAGTCGAAATTTGCACCATAATCTCTTTTACAAGGTAAATCAGGGCTTTTATTTTGCATATCTTCAAAAAAATGCGTACATGATATTACAACAAACGTTCGTAAATACGAAAGATGTCGAAGGCATATAGACGTTGCCATATAATATTTGAATGTGACTTAACCAAAAACTCTAAATTAAAAGACATGTGACACATTTTTTTATTCGGCCTTTAACTTTCGAATAAACCAATTTTCGAAAGTGAGTATTAATTTCAGGAGGGAAATAATAAAAATTATGCAAATAATATCTACGTAATATGTATCTATAAAATAGTATCTTTATAAAAGTGAACAGGGATAAAAGTAATAGCGCAGAATGTTATATCATTTTTCCACACATAACAGTTACAGTTCCTATGTTATCACTAAACGTACAAAAGAGGGAAATCAAAAATATTGTATATTAAGCCGAAACACAGAGTTCCTATTATTAGGTCAAAAAGAACAAATATTTCAACGTTAGATTTCAGAAAAATATTAATTTTCTTCTGAAGGAAAATAAGTTTATACATATGCCAACAGCAGTTTTAAAAAGTGCGTTGTGAGTGGTAGGCTATATGTTTTTCATTTAAATATAATTAAATTTCTTAACGTATTAGTATCTCCAAACTCTGTTTCCAAAAAAGAGCAAAAATATTGAGAAAATTTACGATTATTTAAACTTTTTTTTACATTTAGGAGAACTTTCTTAAATTTTACTACATGATAATAAATAAATGTCAGATTAAACGAATCAAACTGAAAATATCTTGAAAATTCTTAAAACTGAAAATATCTTGAAAATTCTTAAAACTGAAAATATCTTATCGAAACTTTAAAAGGTATACCCAGACCTCTTCCAGCAAGAAACATCTAAATGATTCAGTGAAACACGAGATCACTTTAAAAAGAAAATCAGTTTTTCGTTACATTATGAATTACAGACTTTTTTTTCTGCTTATTTATAATTCAATTATTATTTAACACATTTTAACAAGTATTTATGCTTTATCCATATCTGTACCAGTGATTATAAGAATGTTAAATATTCAAATCTCAAAACTGCTAAAAAAAGTTATGAAAATAGTCATGAGTGAAGTTATCGTTTATCTAACTTACCATGAGAATCTGAGTGCTTTTGAACGAGTGTGACACAAGTAAACTAAAGGAAAAAACTGTTAAAAGTGATTCCGCTCACTGACGGAATCCGTACTTTTATACCCATCACCGCAACTATGGAAGGGGCGCGGCCACGCAACACTGATCCTGTCTGATCTTTATTTTGATTCCAGTTTGTTACTACTTCTCGCTTTCATGTTTTATGCTTGTTTACTTTGTGAAGCTCGTTTTTCCCCAGTGAACTAGCTAGCTACTTTAACCGGCCCTTCAGGCTTCAGAGGAGATTCAGTGAAAGTAAGGAGGAACCGTTTACAGCTTCTTGTTAAAAAGGAAACCATAATGAAGCAATAGATTTCTAGTTTATGCGGAGAAAAGTGATACTTTAAATTTTTCAGAAATTGGAGTATTCGTTTTAAAATAAAGCAGCAAACATTTTATTGCAATATTTGATACATAAGAGTACCGTGTGACTCAACCGCTGTGCTACAAAATTTGAAGCTAACAGAAGAGGGACCCTGTAGCAAGTGCTGCTTTCAGTTTAAAGACCACGTGATTCAATGTTAATTATTCTATATCTTTCTAAAGGGCGTTCAGATGTAAAGTAGGATGGTATTATGACAAGCAGCAAAAATGGTCTTGCATGTCCGGCCCACTCGTGCCCTGAAACTCAATAATGATTCCTTATAAATTTAACTTAAAGTTGGCTCAGAACCAGTGCAATCGGCGCAGTCACACCAGGCGGCAGAATATAGAGGCGGTAAATCTTTTAAAATTGAGGAAAATACGAGGCGCAGAGATTGTAGAGTTTAGGACAGCAAAAAGCCTAGCCTCGGCCCTGGGTGGGCTTTCGATTGATTCTTTAGTAAAAACGCAATTTTCCATTTAAGAATTTTATTTGTGTGAAATTAGATGCTATCTGTTCATCTGCCACGGTAAAAAAAAATAGTGATGTAACAATTTAACAGGAAAAAAAATTTGTAACTAGCTGCAAATAACAAGTAAATATAGTTTTCTCGCTATAAAGGCCAACAAAAAAATTCATGAACGTGATATTCATAATGTATTATTTAAAAAAAAACTTATATCAAGTCTGTTGTACTTACTCATGCATGCATTATATTTTAAGGCTAACACAAATATGAAATCACTAGAAGAACATTTAAAATATTAACTTATCAGTTGGCAGTATGGATTTTCTGATCAAGAAGATATATTTTCTAAGCTTTTTCTTATCAATTTTAGTTAAAAAATAACAGATCCAGTAGTGGCGAAAATCTCCTTTTTTTTCGATGTAAAATCTATCGCAACCAACAAATAAATTAACTCATCATTTTTTTCTAAATGAATTTTAACAAAAGTTTCTAAGTCGTTAAGCCTTCTTATATGCTAATAAACCCAGTAAGTGACAATAAAACTTCGGTTTGTGACCAACGAGTTTCATCTAGAATCCCAAAACTTTGACTTGTAGAAAGGCTAATCTTAGAGCTACCGGTTTAATGCGAATTGTAGCACATTTCGCATTTAGTTTCAGTAGATCTTACATACTCTTGGATATGCGGTAAATACTTTTAAGTACCAATTAAATAATTTTCATTTTTACAGTCGGGAGCATCTGGCACACCACCATGCTGCTCAACTCATTTAGAAGTTCGTGCTGACCGAGACAATTTTTAAAATCACCAGACTCTAATTTTGATTTCTCATTCTATTAAAGTCTACCATTGACCAAGTGGACAACATTCTTGAACACTTGTAGCTTGACTCAGGCCGAAATTCCTTAGAGGAGGAAGAACAGTCTTGTCTATATATTTTTATGATTTTGCCTATGTAACGGCTTCACCACTGCCTGAGTGATTAAGACTGCTGAATACTGTTAATTTGACTCGAATTGGAAAAAAAAGAATACGTCATTGATTTTCGTGATTTTCCCTGTGTATAACGTGAATACGAACTAGTACCTCTTAAAAAATCCTCCGAGTATAGCACTCCCTCTCCTAGGTAGATAACGCTAGTGTGATTTTTCCTATTCAAATAACCTAACACAACGGGTAATGCAAGAGCCAGTTAGTCCTTTACAAAAGCTTCCCGATTTTAAGTACAAAACCTTCACGTGTTCTGCATATTGAAATAATTTCATATCGTGGTTTTAAGGTAAATTAGAGTATAAGAATATAAGTTCGAACGCAAACGTATTACTCATATTAAAACTAAATGTAGAATTAGAACTGACTCATGTCTTTTGCAGAGATTAACTGTGTCATAATTTTTAGGTTTGAATTCTATATCTTTCAGCAGAACACAAATGGTAGTGTCAGGAACACAGGCAATCTGCACAAATGTTTGAACTCTTCTTATTCACCAAATGTATTCTAACCAAATAAATAGAGAATTGTAATCACCCCTGGTTAAAGAAGTGCTATGCATTGCACTGCAGAGTAACTATAATCTTTGCAGATGTTGGAAGTTTTGGAAGTTTTACCATTGGCCAGCAGGGTTATTCAACGGGCATTTTTTACAAGAATTTCGTATTGTTCGGCTAGCTGTATGGGCGTTTTTGTAGTTTTCCCCATGTGTAACGTGTATACTATCCAGCTTCCTTTAGAAAGTCCTAAATGAAGGCCTCCCTCGAGTGATTTGCTCTTGGGCAGATAGCCCTTGGGCAGATAGCCCTCGAGTGATTTGCCGTAATCAAATAAACCAAACCAAACTAAACGTTTACTTGTCCAATCGCCCACACTTAGGAACAAATGGTGAATAAGAAATAAAGAATGATGAATAATAAGAAAAGTGAATTATGTCACAAAAATGTATAAAAACAAACTAATGAGTTATGTAAATGTGATTACCCAAAGATTAAACCTGATTACCCATCACATTATCGTACTTTTCCAAAATGCTTAAAATGTTTTATTGAAATTTTTGTTCGCGGGCCAAAAGTTCTTAGATCAAAGCTCTTCTCCAAAGAATTGGGATGTCATCCACGCTTTCCGATTAACATTATCGGAAAGAGAAAGAATTTTCAAAATTTGGGCATTTTGTCTTTTCAGAGCTTCTAATTTCAAAAATTCTATTAAAGGCAGCGCCCTTCATACAAACTCTCCATTCATGCAAATATACAGTTACACACAAACTCTGATTTGCAGTTTTGACAAGTTTTCTACCATAGCATTTTTGTTCTTTAGTTTTAACGTTTTGTTTAGCATCACTGTAGAACTGTCCTTCTTCGTAGGCGCTGTAAATTTTGAAACACTCCTTGATTCTCTTTTAACTAATGAAATGTCTCGCTTCTTAAATCTATCCAGCTAGCCATTTGAACATAAAAGTTTGCTCTCCAAAGCAGCTGAAAAATTTATTTCTGTTTGTCTGAAGCATTCGACTAAATACTAGTCAACTCCTTCAGAGAGTTCACCATTTCCAGAAGCCGCCAATCTAGGAAATTACGGCTTCTGTGAATGGTAAATGATTTCGATGCCTCTTCAAGAGCCTTATGCTCGGTCTTTCCCAACACTTTCCTCGTTTTTAAGTTTTTTCTATGAGCAAAAATTATCGAGTCATTTTTTCACATGATACAGACTGTACATTTGAGTAAACCATGTTTCCCAGCTGATGTCGCCTTTGATACGTCTATTCTGTATTTTTCCAATCATGCTCACTTTATCTTCAGTGGAGAATGATGTCTGCAATTCGCCATGAACATGAATTTTTCACATGGAGAATTTTTTCCAATACACAGCGAAGAGAATTCTGTCGAAGAACACGTAAAATTGGGCCCATTCTGGAAAAGTTTAAAAATGAAGATAATTTCACACTTGATCTCTCCTATCCAATATTTAATGAGAATGTATTAATTTTCTCCGGAGTTTTCTCTGGCTTAAAGCAACAACCGTTTTGAAGAATCCTAAATTTTGCAATAGATTTAAGTGTAAAAACCTCATTCAAGAAGATATTTGGGAGCAACATTTTAAACACTGGAACAAATTCAAACTGATAAGCATAAAAATTTCTATATGGACGCCACATAACTTCTTTGTACGGCCTACTAAAATGTACACATTTTTTTGCTCCACTTGATTTAAATTTATTTCCTCGGATTTCATTAGAGATATATTTCTCATTTAATCAGTTCAGTCCTCACTTCATGGCAAAGCGAAAGTACATAAAAACTTAAAACATCATTAAAAATTGTAAAATACAGAAAAAATTAATACAGAATGTAGTTAAAAACAGTTAAAAAACAAATTTTATAATTAAAATTATGTTATGTATTACTTATTTCAGTTGTGATTTAAATTGTTTTAAAGGTAATGTTTTAACTTATTTTGCTTCAGACTTAAAGTTTAATTTGTTTTAATTTTTGTAGTTGAACTTAAGTTTCTTTGGTTTGTTTAAAAGTAATTGTAGTCATTTAATTTGTTCTCTTGACTGTTTTGGTTAACGCTGATTTTAAGTTGCTTGTGTAATTAATTTTTTCTTCTTTACTTTTGGTTGGTTAATTTAAATTCTGTTTAGTTAATTATTTTTCTTAACCTTGGTTGTTAATGTTAATCTCTTGTAAGTTGATCCTTAAGGTCAATCTTTTTAAAGTTTGTTTACACAAGTTGGTGTTTAAAGTTTAATTTAAGTTTTAATTTCTATTATGCCCCCTTTTCTGCTAAATTTGGGATCCATATTTTCTGACTTTGGTGGTCGTTTTGGTGTTGTGGAGAATATATAAAAATTTT
Source organism: Stegodyphus mimosarum (assembly GCA_000611955.2). Classification (NCBI taxonomy): domain Eukaryota; kingdom Metazoa; phylum Arthropoda; class Arachnida; order Araneae; family Eresidae; genus Stegodyphus; species Stegodyphus mimosarum. The sequence continues at coordinate 581,198 of KK121845.1, forward strand.
CATACTTGATTATTGTATTTTAACTGAAGTAATTTTTATTTCTTACTATGGTGGTCGTGTTTGGTGTCGGAATAAACCCAAGAAAATTATCTGTGAAATTATTATATTTTTATTTAAGTACTTATCAGTATTGAAGTTAAATTTTGTAAAATCTATAATTGACACTTATCCCTTCAAAACTTTCAAATTCAGTCCGTTGCCCTTCCAAAGAGATTTATTGCTTTGTTTTCGATTTCTTCGCCCGCTAGACGGTCGTCTGTGAAACCTCTGTCAACATTAGTAAAAATTGCACCCTGCGGAGAGGCTAGTTTCTACATTACTAACTCTGCCGCAGGGTCAGGTTGGCGGGTTGTTTTTGCTTACTCGCAGGCTTTTCCTATGCTGGAATGGGACCCCTCGTCGAGGCTAGCAGCGATTCCTCGCCATGTCTTGGAGCTCTTTTCACCTTGGACTGCACCTTCCTGCGTGGTTTTTCCCTGGGGTTGCCGGGCTGTTGGCGGTTTTCCTACCATCAAAAATCGCCAATCGAGCGGTCTTGGCGTTTCGAGTAAAATGGCTTGGGAGCTGGAGACGAGCAGGACTGACGGGAGATTGACATGCAGCCATTTTGACGGAAGGAGACGGAGCTGAAAGCGTCAGCGTTATCAGAGAAACATCGATGTCGGAAGAAATAGACGAGAGAAGGATACTATGGAGGGCGACGAAAATGTCCAAACTTAACTAATATATTTTTTTTTCTCTCCCTAGAAGACCAGTAACCATATCTACAATGTATCACTGTTTTCATCACTACTACATCACTGTTTGGAACATCTAATTGTGTAGCGCAGGGATGTTGGCCGAAGTTTGTTTGTCGTCTAAATCTACAATGTTAAATTCTCTGTTTGGACGGGTATGAATGTTTTTACTTTTTTCCACTCCACCGCCACCAATGTACTTATTGTAAATTATTCAGTATATTTAAATAAATTTCCATATTTAATTTTAACTTCTTGTAATGTTTTCACTTTAATTTAGAACACTGGACCCTACTGTTTTATGACACAACGCAACATTAATTATTCTGTTGGAGCTCATGGTCACTATTTACGATTGATTTGAACACCTATTTTACAGTATATATTGTGTTTATCATGTTGTCACAAACCTTACACATTCATGTTATTGAGAATTGTTTATCCAAATATTGACTTATCATTGGGTATTGAACTTAAAACCTATGCACAAACTCATAAGAATTAAAAGCTCCAACAATTAGAGTTTCTAAGCCAAAACAAGCAATTCGACCAACAAATAGGAAGACAAAATCTTCTGTGTACAAAACTAAAAGTTAACTTTTGGTAGCACTGGGTGAAAAGATACTGAAATTGGTGCACCAGCTGACTTAATCCACTATTCTACTATATTATTATTCTACTGAGACTTTCAAATGTAAATAAATGGCGGCCTCGTTAATCCCAGCTCCACTTAAACTTTTAAATAGTTAATAATTGTACAACTATTGGATCCAGATTAACTAGAGGCATAAAAACCTTAACAAAAGCATAAGAACAACTTAATTCAATCATTTTTAAAGGAAACTTATATATATAAGTTTGGTGCTGCCGATTTCAGCGAAAAAGGGAGGTATACAAAATTTCAGTGTTATGCGGCTAACCGTTTTTGAGTTGTGGGAGATACATACATACAGATGTCACGAACACTGTCCCTTCTGAATCCATTTTGCTGTCCGTTTTGGAAAAAGATAACCTTTATTCTGACCGTATGTACAGATGTCATGCCAAAAAAATAGTTTAAATGGATTCGAGAGCAATCAAACTGGATATATTCGTTGAAATATGATACCGGAAATTTTTCGCGATGATGGGACTTCCTTTACTTCGTACAAGGAAGTAAAAATGTCCATTCACTAAAAAACGAATCGTCTATATATTCCCATGCACATAAGAATATATTTCTCCTTCCCTAAATAGCGAAAATTTCAAGATTTCTATCATAGCATCCATCTTGAGCAGAACTTTTGTCTCAAAATTCAGTTAAAGATCTTAATCTGAACCAGAGAACCTAATTATATTTCTGGCTCGATTCTTCCTGCATAACATAATATAGTCTCTTAAAATATACTCAATAAAATATGCTGGATTTCCAAGAACTGGGTGCTACAACTGCCTAGCTTTTGTTTAGAGTTCAGATGAAGGTTCAAATGAAGTCAAAGGAAAAGTAAAGTTACTTTTCTCTAACTTAATGGCATTATAAGATATTTCTTCCTTCTTCTTAGCATGCCTTCGTGGTGTAATGGGCAGCACACTCAGCGCGTATTCGAGAGATTCGAGTCCTAGCAATCATTTTTCATCTCCTGCTTTCGAAGTAACCTAATGTCTCTATAGTGGCGCTCTGGTCAACTCCACAGAACTCTACAGAACTGAAAAAGTGGTGGATGATGATTCTCCCCCACCAGGATTTGGCGATTGGGTCCCCTAATCTCCAGTCGCCCTTTAAAAGGTATTTCTCCCGCCTTCTTGGTCAACACAGTCGTCGCGTATTCGAGAGGTCCGAGGTTCGAATCCCGGCGAGGGCATTGTTCATTTTTCATGTCTCCTGCTTAGAAATAATCTAATGTCTCTACAGTATAAGAACTTGCAAATTTAATTATTAGTTATTTTTCAGTTAAAATATGCAGAAATTTTGAAAAGAATTATGAAATATACAAAAACGAATTTCAGTCGAAGATATTCATAAATTCATTGCATCCGATTTTCATTCATTTTTAGATTCGATAAAAGCATAAAGCAACATGTCGTTTTCGAGTCCATATTTTATGTAAGAAGGGTTGTCAGAGCCTCAGAGAGGTTGAACTTCTGCTTTCCACCTCAATTTTGAGGGAGAGCACGCTGGAGGGGCTGTCCGAGGTTCTCCCAATCCTCTTCCCTACAGCAAAGCCTCACGAGAGGAATACTATCGGTGTGCCATACATTTAGAGTGCTCTCATGTCGCAAAGGCGCTATAAATTTACGAACATGTATGCCTTCTCTAGGTTTCGAAACCGGGCCCTTCGATGCGGCAGTCAAAGTCACTAACCACTATCCCGCCTGAGCGGTAGCAAAATTGAGTGGACAGGAATTTAGACGAGACACACGATTTCTGTTCGTTATTTCCCATGATTTGTAATATATCGGGGTCGCTTTAACAATGCTCGAAGGCATCATTATTTTTTATATGCATTAAGAGAGTAAATTGTAGTATCATATACCAATTATAAATTTATTTAAAGCAGAAATTAATACGTATTATTTCTACTTTTTAAAGAATTTTGTGGGAATAGTTAGTGAAAAAAAAAAACCTTTATTAGGAGACAGACAGTTTTTGTCCTTCGTCTGTCGATTCTTTAATGTGTAATAATAATATTATGTCATATACGCTTCTGGAAAACATATTTTTGTGACAAAATATTCAACACTAGAAAGCAAATACGTATATTGTATTCACGATGATAAAAATCGCTCATCGTTACCATAGCCAGAATGGTAGGAATATCCGATGTGGGTACAAAGAATAAACTAAAAAATATATTGAAATATTAAAATATGAAATTACGTCATATATTAAGAGTAATTTCAAGTTTCGTTTAAGCTTTTTTCTAAGTTTAAATTTTATGTCAGTGCTTCCAGCATAAAAATATGCATTAATATCTGTGAGCACTGGAAACTTTGAATAAAAATCAAAAGAACAGCGATGAGTTGAGCATCTAAGAATAATTTGAAAATTTATTGAATTTTAAAAGTCTAATTACTATAATCTATATCGGATAATTATAAGGTCATAGGCTCAAAAGTTATTTTTCTATGAATAACTTAAAGCAGAAGTTGTTGTTATTAACGTGTCAGTCACAACCAGTCAAAATAAGAAATTTTTAAATATTTTGTTTTTTTTTTAATATTCCCTTTTCAGGGAAACGAAATTATTAATCATGTAAAAACAATATACATTTTTAGCCCAAAAGTACGCTAGCCCAGAAGGGCTATTAGTCTCAAAACGCCCTTTCGCGTTGAATCACTTAAATACTATATATCACTTTTCAAATTGTTGCCACCGAATATTATCGCCCTGTATTATATTGTTGAGGGCGTATGGGTTCGTAATAGATTGAATAAGTTCGATTAAAAAAGTTAATAAAGTTTATTTTTATGGTAAGAAATATAACAAAGCTGGAATTTTCCTCAGAGATATTTGTACAATATAACAATATTACTCAATATAATCAGTAGCTATAGTTTAAACTACTAAAAGCGTTAAATAGAACGAATAGAGAAAGATGATCCGATCAACGTAAACACCAACAGCTCACTAAAAAAAATTGAGCTGAGATGTTTTACTCCGACTTTTAGAGCTTTTTAAATCGGCTACGCGAAACAGTTCTAACAGTTTCTGGAAAGCAAAAAGAGTAGAATTACGGTTACCGCTAACATAGTAGTGAACTGTATTTATTCAAATTAGATATCAGTTACAGATATAAACTTTTATTCAGTGTTAAATGCACGTGCTCTTGTATTTTTACTTTTTCGGCGTAGCTTTCTCTTAAAATTTGTCACGCGCTGCATTGCACGGGCAAATAAAACAATTTTAATTATAATTCTACTAAAAATGTCTAACTATATACGAAACTCGTAACAATATTTAAAGGAACTAAATAATGAAGAATCTACTTATCATATGTTTCTCGCACTTTGAAAAAACAACGGCACCTAGAGTGATCAAATTTTGATAACATAGTCTCAGCTCGAACATAGGAATCTGGAAGCCAGAATTTGGGATTTCAAATTTGTTTTATTGTCTGTTTCTTATTTTGTAAAATTTTAAGGAATTTTTTATTAAAAAAATGAATAATTTCAAAGCGAGCAGTGGCAATAATGTACGGAATAAAATATTTTTATCTCCAACGCTCGAGACTGTCTAAATTTCTAAAGATATGTTGTTTTTAAATATTTTTAGTCCAAAGAGGCGTTAATCCAAATGCTCTCGAAAAGTGTATATGAGTATAAATGGAAAAAACTCTCATTTGGGCATAATACAAAATTTGAAAACTTTCGGATTTTTTTTTCAATTCATGCCTTTGCTTTCAGTGACTTCCGCTCCTTTCAAGAAAAATGTCAATGAAAGAAAAAAGTTTGAAAACATGCGAATATTAGTCCTTATATCAGAACGTAACTGCTACTGCAGAAGAATGACTTACCTTCTCAGTTTGCTGTCCAACACTTGATGAGTTTAAGATATTACAATAGGCATTCCGAAAATACCCAAATGCTCTTGAAATCTATATCAGATAATTATAAATGTAGGGGATTTGCAGATTAAAAAAATCTTGTTTGGGCGCAATATAAATGGAACCTTTAAATCGCAACAAATGTTATCAACTTTTATATAGTTAGTGCTATAAAACAAAAGGAGTGATAACGCCACACATTACACACTGGTTCAGAATTCCTTCAGAATTATCGTGAGTGATATAAAACAAAGGGATTGTTAATATCGTACATTTTACATTGATTCAGAGTTCTCCTATACTTCTCAGCTGTTTTAAATGGGAATTTCCACATAATTTCTTGTTCGTTTGCATTTTAGAGAAGTTCAGTTTACAGTACAAGGAATCTACCAAAATTTCCCTTTATTTTACTTTTACGTAATATGCACATTTGCAAATAAGTATTTTTCATTATTTCAAGAATTTAGACGTCTTTTCCTTCCCTTCATTTGATGTTGTTTTGCTCTTAACATGAAGAAAATCCAGTTTCGGTATTTTCGTATTTTCTTATGTACCTTCGCATTTCATGGCTTGAAATTATGATTTTATGACATCTGAATTAAATCACATTGTACATTTACTTCCTTGTACGATGTAAAGGAAGTATTGTAATCTCGAAAAATTTCAGGTGTCATATTTCAACGCAAATATCCATTTCAACAGCTCTTGAAACCATTTAAACGATGTTTTTGCGTGACGTCTGTACGCACCGACAGAATAAAGAACTGTTTTTGTTGAAAAGGATTGTAAAATGGATTTAAAATGGATTCAGAAGAGATCTTTCTCTTGACGTACGTATGTGTGTATCTCGCATAACTCAAGAACGGGTAGCGGTAGAACACTGAAATGTTTGTATATGGGACTGTTATAACGTGTACCTGTGCACTTCCCTTTTTCATTTCAATTGGCTGCCCCAATCATATGTAAATATATATCTATATATATATATTGTATATAGATATATATTCCTATTCTGTTACCTGGCTCGGTAAGCTTTGATTTTTATTCTTATATTCGTACGTTGGTAAATTGTGCATGAATTTTTTGCTTTATTATTTTCTAGAATTTCTAATTTCTTTCTTTCTAGATATTTCTGTTTTAAAAAACTGCGAAAATTATTGCTTATATTATATTTTGATTCCAAATATTTCAAAAGAAAGCAAATTTAGATTTGAAAAAATTATAATACAAAGTAAAATTAACTAAAAATACTCGAAATATCTTGTTATGAAAATAATATTAAAATTTTTAACTGTTCTTGCTTTCCTCAATAAAATTTAACTCCTTTTTTAAAAAAGAATTATAGTTCTAAATTCCTCAAATTAGAGGCTATATGTAAAATTAAAACTACGCAGTCGGAGGAAGGAAAGATTAGTATTTTTTCATGACATCAAAAAAGAAATACTTTCCTCTTTTTCATTAAGGAAACCAGAAGTTCCTCTGCAGTGATGAAATCTTAAATTGCTTTTCCACGCTTACTGATTTTCTTCATTTAAAGTTGAAGTTCGTGATATTTCTTTCAAGAGTTCTGATAATGAGATGTTTAGTGCTCTGTTTTTCCAATTAATAGATATAATTCCATATTAAATTATTAGTTTGTGTTGCAATTCGGAACTTATTCAAGGATCAAAACTCAAGACAAATTGAAAGCAAAGAGAAAGAAAGAAGTACTTGGCAATCAATATAATTCACAGAAATATTTTGACAAAAAATTATTAATTATTCAAAGGCTCTAAACAAAATTAAACATACGAAATAGTAAATAAAATGATAAATAATTTGATCTATAAAAATTGCATTTCTTAAAAAGTATTTTTATTTGGTTGTCAATTCAATCTCTACCATCCCCGTCAAAGCCGCTTGGATAAATTCTCAAACTCTAATAACTCAACCAGCCTCATCAGTGGTTAAGGTTTGGTTTCACTTACTTAATTAAGGCAAAGCACTTGGATATCTGCCTAAGGGTAGGGATGTCTTGTAAGGTTTCAGTTAAACTAACCAAGTTTATTTTAATTTAAATCTTTTCTATCTCCTCTCTGCTTCAACTTCCTGTCAGAAGAAGCGCGCGTTTTTAGCTTATGCTAATTTTTGAAGTTCAGCCAAGCACTATTTAAGCCAGAGGTAGAAACCTCTCGGTGTGTGAGAGCTTTGCCTCAGATCACGGTCACGCTGCTTAACTTTCGCCTACCAGCTAGCAGTTTAAATTTATAAGCCATAGTGCTTACTACGTGATTGCATTGTAAAATAAATTAAAGTGCGGTAGTATTTAGTATACCTTGCTACGCACCCTTTTAGATAGAGGCCAACTTCCGCGAATTGCTCTGCGAAGCAAAGTTTAATTAAGTTCTATTTTAGGTTTAGTATTTAATTTTATTTGATTGTTAAATTCGACCAAAGTGTGGTCTGTTACGTTCTGTATCTCTCCCGAATTGGGAGGTTTGTATTTAATAGTGATTGAATAAAAGAGGATTTCAAATCCCTTTACGTGCAGTTATTCTCCAGCCCAGCAGTTACATCAGAACATAGCGTATCTTCCGCTCCCTGTTCCAGTTCAGGACTTAGAACGTAAGGATAAGAACCCTTTACAGAATTTACCATGTTCTCAAAGAATACACACAGAATGCTAAGTCCTGATAGTCTTCGTGGAGGACTTTCTAAGGCGAATTGGCTCGTACACACGTTACACATGAGGAAATACCCATGCAGCCGTTCGTTGAGTGTTTAAGACCAAAGTCAGTAGACAAACAAGGTTAGGCTCTTTTCAACGCTGATGTCTCTGACTGACAGAAACGAGAGAAAGAAGCCGAAAAGGGAGTAGTTGCTTTTGAGGAGACAAGGAGTCAGTAACGTCCCAAAAGAGCAAACCTTGTAATATAGTAACTTTGATTAAGATCACACAATACTGATAGTTCAATCTAGACTGGAACCCAGATGAACGGGCAACGTGCAAGATTATTTTTTTTTCCAATGTGTAAAGGGAATGCGAATCAATTTTCCTTAGAAAGTCCTGCACGAAAGCATACCTTTCTTAAGCAGATAATCTGCATGTGCTTTGCCGTATTAATATAATTTAAGCTAATCTAATAATTCGCACTGGATTCGAATTTCGGCGACAAAATTTTGTATATGTGAATTTTCATGGATGTCTCCATATCCAATATCAGTAAAAGTCAATTTATCTTTAGGAAATTCTCCACGAAAGCAACCCTCCTGTGTTCTGCCATAGCTAGTTGAACAAACAAGAAAATAATAGATCCCTGTTAGCATCATTATTTCAGTCTAATTATTTTAATTGCTTCACTTTATAATAATTTCTTTCCTAGAAACTTGACTAGTAATTTTTTCCTTTAATTGGAAGAAAGATTTTTCTCAGATTTGTAGCTAGTATTTGTGGTTTGTGGGTACATTTTTAATCGTAGAATATTAATGTGAGAGATGTTGTTTTAATTAATTTGTAACATAAATATGATTTTGAAATTATTCACAGACGATTGTCAGATTGAATGATTACACTATTTTAAAATGTTTTGCAAGTATATATTCAAAACATTTTAAGATTTTGATTAGTAAATCTTATCAATAATATGAAGAATACAGTTATTAAAGAATATATTAGTAGCAATTTATGTGGCGTAAAACAGAATTATTTTTTACTTATATTATCTGATCAGGTTACGCCGCGAGGCCATGATCATTCGTCCTGGATTCAGTTCTTGACGTATGAACGGGCTGATTAGAGGAAGCTGTTTTGTTTTCCGTCATATGTAACTCAATGGAATGTTTTCTCTTGAAAAGTATTTCAATAAGGAATACTTTTCTCAGGTAACTCTAGAATATTTTATTGAAATTGCGCGGAAAATTTTGTAAGGATAAAAATATTGTAATCTTTGTACACAGAAGGAGGGAGAAAAAAGTTTAATAGAGTTGTAAATTATACAAGGTATTTCCGAAAGCAAATGCATAAAAACTAAATAGCTCTAAGTAACCACTGAACGTAGACGAATCGTTTCATTTTAAGAAACACATCGAATAATAAGCCGTGAGGTTTATGAGAATTTTGGTTTCGTTACATCTTTCAGTAAAAGAATACGGAACTTAAATTTTTGTGCTAGCGTGTAGAAAAAAAGGTTCATTAGAAAAATGTTTTCCATAATCGAATTTGTAGAGATTATTGTTGAAGATTTGGTTATTTTGATTACAGCAAAGCACTCGACGGCTATATACATAAGGCAAGAGAAGTCTTCGTGGAGGACTTTCTAAGGAGAACTGACTCGTATATCTACGTTATTACATGGAGAAAACGATGGAAACGCCCATGCAGCCAGCCCGTTCACTTGGAATAGAATCCAGGTAGAACTACGCGTTTTTAGAGATTTTATGACGCTGTATTACAGGTGGGCGAAAACAGGAAGAGAAAAAATCCGTTATCATGCCATTAAAATTACTTAAGATCAGTGGAAGACCTACAGTTACCGAGGCCTGGGACGGAAATCTCCCTGCTTCTCTTTGTGGGAATGATCCCCACATAAAATGAACAAAAATATATAATTAACATTTATTTAATTAAAATTAAATAGTTAAAATTATTTGGGCAAGAAAAAAATCTCAAGATAAAAGGAAAACTAATTTGTATTTCATAGATAAACATGTATTTAATACGGCTTGTTAATCTGCCATTTTTGATGATTTAAAAAACAAATATGTTTTTAGGTTTTTTGTCAAAAAAAAGGCTAAAACTTTTTTTAAGCTTCTGAAAATATTTATAACTTTACGAAAATTAATGCTTTTAGTTACTGCATTTGCTATGAAAAGGATTCCTAAAACCTTAAGTCATACTTGCTTCAATGTTGATCAAAGGTAGAAGCAACTGACACACATACTGTCAAAAAAAAACTTTACTGCCAATATAAATTAGGAACTGATTCTTGAAAGTTCATTTCCACAATAAAATTTACCATTTTCAATGCAAATTACTTTTTAACTTCGTCCTTTTTTATATTTAGACACATAGCTACATATACCTCAAAATTTAAGGTCATTTGGAAACCACCCCTGATCAGAGGCCCAGGAAGATCCTCTCCTCGGTACGCCCCTGAAAAATATATTAATTAAAATAATTAAAATTTTTATGAAAAGCATAGTGATGAAGACAGTATGAGTATCTTTCAAACACGGATTTAAAAAAATACTTTAAAAAAAAGAAGCGTTAATTTAAACGCACCAGTTTTAAATTATCACTTGTGAAAATGCGAAATACGAAAATTTATGCTTAACGACATCCCTCTTTAAATTATCCCTAAATGAGTGGTTCTGTCTATTATTTTCGTCAAATAAAAATAATTTCAGTAACATAAATTTGACAATTTGTTTCGAAACAATCTTAGATATTATGGACCCTCAGATAAGATAGGATCAACCTATTGGAACCACACGCAAAGACTGTATAAGCACTCAAACTGCATATATTTTTCTTAAAATGTACTAAGGGATGAAAGATATCATAGCCAGAAAATCGTTTTGTTTAATTTATTGCTTGAATTGATTATGATTATGATCAAATATAGAATGCGTATACAGTCACTCAAGCTTTTTAATATACAGATATATGTTACTGAAAATGTACGAATGAAAAATTAATTTTTCTCAAGATGAAAATTCTGGTTCTAGATTTAAAGAAAGCTGCAAATCTATCACAAAAAGCCTTTCATCTATATGCTAAAAAAACACATTATTTTGCAAATTTCCTTTGCCAGTCTGATTGTTTGAAAAATCTGCTTGAAAGAAATTTCATAAAGGTACTCAAAAAAAAAAAAAAAAAAAAAAAAAAAAAAAAAAAAAAAAAATCCCAAAGAGCTAAGATTTTAACCAATAGTTCAAAAGGATTTGTTAAGGTTTTTTACGGTCTCGCTGAGCTCGCAGTCCATGAGTCTGTTGTTGCACTCCCTCCTGCTGGCTTTATTATTAAGCACTATTTTCTTCGCACTCTGGCATATATTTTTCTGTTTTTAGCCCAAAGGGGGCTAGACCCAAAGGGTCTCAAAGCGGTACTTTGCGTCGTTTCACTTTCGATGTTGATTCACTTTTCAAATTTTTGTCACCAAATGTTATTGCTATGTACTATATTTAAAGAAACTAAATAATGACGAATCTGCATAAATGTTTCTAGCATTGTGAAAAAACAACGGTATCTAGAGCCATCAGTTTTGAATAACGTAGTCCTCCAACTGAACATGGGCACTTGGACGCATAAATTTTGAATTTCGAATTTACTTTAGTATCTATTTCAAATTCTGTAAAACTTTAACGAATTTTTTATTAACAAACTTAACGATTTTAAAACGAGCAGTGGAAACACTGTACGGGAAAAAAAAATTATCTCCAACGCCCGAGACTGTGACTCGGAAATTCTAAAAATATGCTGTTTCGCTGTTTTTAAATATTTTGTGATACTGCTGTTGAATTGAATTTTATGTGGTTTAAGAGTAAAGAACATGATATTTAATAAATAAAGGTAATACACAAAACGTCCTTTTGGGCGTAGTATGAAATCTAAAAGCTTTCAGGTTTTTAGATTTAAAAAAAAAATTTTTTGTGTGTGTATCTTTTTATTATTAACGTTTTGCGTGTTAACTTTATTTATTAGATATCACGTTCTCCGCACTTCTGTCACGTAAACTTTAATTCAACAGCAAAATCATAAAATATTTAAAACCAGCATATCTTTAGTGTTTCTGACAGACAGTCTCGCGTCCTGGAGATAAAATTATTTTATTCCGTACTACATTGCCACTTCCAGATCATTGAGTTTTTTAATCTAAATTTCATTAAAGGTTTTCAAAATATGAAATATAAAATTCAGTATTCGGGCTTACAGGGGCACATATTCGGGTGGAGGACAACGTTATTCAAAATTTAACGGCTTTATATACCGTCTTTTTTTTTCACAATGCGAGGAACATACATATATACACGCAAATTCTTCATTATTTAATTTCTTTAGAGATAATACAGAGCGACATTTGGTTGCAACAATTTGAAAAGTGATATTAGCCGTCTATAGCGGACAACACAAAATCTCGTTTCGAGACTAATAGAATATTCGGGTTAACGTCATTTTAGTTTAATAAGAGAAATAAATCATTCTGTTCAATCTATATTTTAAACCAAAAATCAATTTCATTTGTATAAGATCTTTTATTAAAAGGTTTTCATGAAATTTTGCCAGAATTCAGGAGTAAAATAAATTTCTCTTTCGTAAATTGAGTATAGCTATAGATTTGAGATATCGTAAGATGGATAAGGATAACAACAGAAAACTCCTCTTATACCAAATTTTGAATTCTTTTTTGTGACATTCGAATGCTACTTTTAAAAGCGATCCGCTAACAGAAATTACATCTTTATCTTTTTTCTGAAGAACATCTCTCTAAAAATTATTTTTGGGTCTAGGAATGTTCGGGAAATTTTGATTTAAATCATCGCTGGGGCTTATTGTGGATCCTTTCAATCGTAATTGTCGAATTTCTGGCCGATAAGTGCCCCGAGCGGCAAAATTACTGAGCGCTCGAGTTCATATTCCGGCGAACGAGCTCACTACATGTTTTCCCCGTCTATAACCTGAATACGGCCTGGTTTCCTTTTAAACTTTCTCCACTAATATATCACTTAAGTAGATACTCTCACGTACTGTGCCGTAACCCAAAGAATCGAACCCTTGAGTTCCTACTTGATATATAAAAGTTGAAACGTAAAAATATTTCATCAAACAACAAAAAATCATCTGAATCCTTGAATCTCATGAATCTTAAAAAGATTCGGATTTCGAAGAGGCGAATCCTCAAGATTTTTTCGTCATTCGAATCTTTCAAGTCGTAATCTAAAAAAAAAAAAGCTAAATGTTTTAATCCGAAATTTTAGAATATACTATCAGGTTAAGTCTTTCATTATTGTAAACTGTGACTGAACCTTTGGTAGACGAAAGCGACTTGTCGCTGTGTCTGAAAATATAACAGAGTCAGAAGAAGGAGTGTAAAGGACCCTTTTATTAATCCAAATGAAGTTTAACACACCGCACCAACTCGTGCTTACAGAAGACAAAACTTAAAGAAAATGAATAAACTTAAAATAAATTAAGTATAGCCTAATGGCTTCACAGTTTAACTAACGCACAAGCTGGCTCTGACCGAAGTCGATGTAAGCAAGCCTAATGGCAAGAATAACTCAGCGCCGCAGAATTCTACTCGCTAGAGAATCAAAGTTAGCAACGTGACCTTCAAGCAGGCAGAACACCTTCTAATTTCACTCTCCAAAACATTCCTTTACGTACTTCTTTCTTTCTACCTAATTTGAATACCGCACGCTCTGAAAATTTGCATTTTGGCAGGGAAATGAAACGAGGCTTTATAGGAAAGGGAATTAATGTAAAATAACTAATTATAAGAATAAAATGATCCTTACAATTCTTAAAAAAAATTCATTCTTGGGATTTCGGTGGTACCTAGAGAGTTCCATGGTTAGCGTTAACCTATGTTTACTCTTGAAATAATCCCCTCCGTTACATTTACTTTGATTTAAAAATATTTATGAAAAATGTAAATCTTTGAAACTATTTAACTAAATATTTCTTATCAAACCTTGTTGAGAAAATTAAATCAGATTTAAAATTTTTAAATATGTATTTCATTGATTAAACTTCCTTTGCCCCTTTCTAACAAATATAAACTATTTTTAAAAACTATATTCTTAAATTGATTTCACATCCACCCAATGTATTACATGATTTACTATATTCAGATTAACCAAGCCAAACCGTCAACTCATTGCAGACAGCTGTCACTTATACGAGGCGGATACGAACTCGCATAAAACGATGACTGCTGCTTATGAGTCGCGAAAATTTATAAAAAAAATGGCACCGCAAATGACGTGTGCCCAATAAAAATGTCTGTATGCATATAATATTGGCATTCCTCATCCACTGCATTCGATTTAATGTATTTTTCATTTCACTATTTTCAGAATATAGAGTATTTATTTTAGTTTTACTTACTTTTCTAAAAGTTTAGCTTTTTTTCTTTGCTTTTTAATGAGAAATAAAAGCATATTTTTTTAAATACAAAAAAAATCTCCCTTCTTTTCTATAAGTATTGGGCTTCTCACTTGCCGTTTGAGGCAGTTATTATTTTTTCTAGGTTATTTCATTATATTTTATGTTCCTTTGTTTTATTATTTTTCAAAGTAATAATATTTCACTTATGATTTACAATGTTTTATATCACAATAGGTACATCTAAATGAAAAAATGACTATAAAACCTATACTACTTATTGCAAGAAGATATTTAATTCCCACAATCATAAAATAATGAAAGTGAGGGAAAGTGATACAGATAATGAAGACTCCTAGACTTTATATCGTACTCTCTAGATTTTTAGAATACTTTATACTGCTAGAGTTTTAGAATACTTTATACTCCTAGACTTTTAGAATGGAATGACGAAGCCTCATAGTTCAGAAACAGTTTCAATGGATGAGATATATAGATAGTTTCAATGGAGTAGATTTTTAGAATACTTTATACTGCTAGAGTTTTAGAATACACTATACTCCTAGACTTTTAGAATGGAATGACGAAGCCTCATAGTTCAGAAACAGTTTCAATGGATGAGATATATGCTTATGAAGCCTATTCGCTTGCTAAAGAATCTCTTTCATGAGCCCTTCCTTCGAATTTCAAGATTATATCCTGGTATAGTATTTACATACTATGCTAGAAAATGTATAGTATATAATCTATTAAGTATTTCATTTTTTAAAAGAAGCGTTTCCTCCCTTCTTTATCAACTTTAAAAGAGAAAATAAGGACATATTTATCACAAAGTCCATAAAATAATAATTAAGCTCTAAAGAAAGAAAGTTATTATTTATCAGCTCAATATAAAGTTTTTTTTTTTTACAATTTACTATAAATTAAGTTTAACGACAATAATATGCCATCTTTTGGAAAAGGTTCATTCATGACAGCTCTGTCTCCTTAGTTATTAAACCAAATACCTTTCTCGTCTGCAAAGGGTTAAAATTCAAGAGGTTTACAAACCTTTTAGCATTCAGGTTCAAGAAAAATTAGAATCTCTTCCACTTCTACGAAAAACGAGACGATTTCATCTGTAGTATCGTCTCTGTCGAATAAATGACTACTTAAATTGAAGAAACATGACGTTTTTAATGCTTCTCAAATTAAAGTTTTGAAAACGTTTTTCCTTAAACTCTAGATTAAGGAAACTTTGGCGATAAATGAGCTACGTATTAATTTCCTAATTTGATTTAATAACGCAGAAGGTGTTTACACAATTTTAGAAAGAATTCGGTGTTATTTAATTAATGTTTAAAATGCATAGCGCATTTTTTAAATGTTAGGTCAGATAACATTTTTTTCTGGACTCTAAATCTGCTTTGTGATTTCCATGATAGAAAGGCTATTCCAGGGATACTGATTTCCATTCCTCTTCCATTACGTTCCGGAGTCTGTCAATCGTAGCGGGTTTGCGTTTAGAAAAAGCTTTTTAAAGAGACGAAAGACACGTTAGTCCATAGGTGAAACACTAGGGCGTTTTGCAGGAATACGTTGAAAACGTATATATGCAATACCTGTGTCAAGAAATGTAATGCTACTTTTCGAAGTATGATATATTGCTTTGTTTTGATGAAATTTCATCCTTCGAAAGTCACTAGGATAAAGAAATGGAATTTCTATAGTAAATATCGGAAAAACTTTCTCCTGATAGTACGTTGAGTTGATATTAACATTTTTTTCATTCTTCTTATTTTCAATCCTTCAACAATCATAAATACCTTACTGAAACTTTCTTTGACAGAACAGCGTTTGTATTTTTTTTCTCTTTGTTTTCCATAATAAGTAGACCTTGTTCTGTTGCAGTCATTTAAGTAAATCCATGCGTTATCAAAGGTCAAAATGTATTTCCATTTATCTCCTGCTAAATACAAGTTGAGTAAAGTAATTAGACAGTTTCTTATAAATACGAAAAAGATTATTAACCTTCAAATAAATTTACCTGCTTCAAAATAATCTCCAGAAGAGTCTACAACTTTTCCAACGTTTCTTCAAGTCATCGAAACATTGTTTATGGGTGTTGGAACTAACTGCTCCCAAAGTAGGCGTAGTATTTGATTTAATATCTGAGATATTTTCAAATCTTTGTCCCTTTCATGGCCATCTTGAGCTTCGGAATAAATGTAACATCAGCTCGCGATAAGTCGGGAGAACAAGGTGGATGTTTTTTCATTGCAATTTAATGCTAAAACTTCCTTCCTAACTCTTATTATCCTGTTTCTTAATCTAAAAAGCACCTCCTTATACAAGTACTGATTAATTGATTGATTTTCAGGTACAAATTCATGGTGAATAATTTCTCTGTAATCAAAAAATGCAATTATCATCACCTCAGTCTTTGATTTCTACATCCGTGTTTATTTATTTTATTTCGTTGTTTCTGGATCATACTGTAGACACCAGGTTTCATCTCTTATTATGATACACCCTAAGAAATTGTTGTCCTGTTTCGAAGTAGTTATCAGATCTTCACAGTAAGCTTTTCTGTTTTCTTTTTTTTTTCTTTCAAAATCCGAGGTACAAATCGAGCACAAACTTTCCTTATTTTCAAATTTTAAATTAAAATTAACATATAGCTTTCTTTGCTTCTCCCAAGCTCGTATGAAAGTTGCTGAATTGTCAGACATTTATCAGTTTTTACCAAAGAACTAATTTTTCCCACATTTTCCTCATTTTCCAAGTTGAAACGGGCCCTATACTTGGTACATCTTCAAAGCTTTCGCGCCCACATTTAAAGCGTCTGTACTACTCACACATTTTATTCTTGATAACAATGCATCATCCTATACTTTTCGAATCATCTGTAAAGTTTCGGTAGCAGACTTACTTAATTTGTACAAAATTTAATGTTATAACGTTGTTCCACCTCGAAACCAATTTTTTTTTTTTTTTTTGTATAATTTCGTCTCAATGAATAAAACTGACTCCGACGTTTTGATGTGCAGGTGACAAAATAACCAGTTTAAATTGGCTTTAATAAGAACTGAGATGTCTTTTCTTCTAGAAAACATTTATTCTTTCCCTTTTTTTTATTTTATCGTTTGGTCTTTTTATTTGTCCAGTTTTTTTATGGGTACACTTAGTAGTTTCCATACAGGGTTCTACAAATTGTGCACTGAACTGCCACACTTCGGAAAAAGCTAGTGAACATTATTCTTTTTAACCTTTTTAAGTTGTATATCTTGTTTATTAGTTCATTTATTGTTGCTATAGATTCAGTTGAGGACATTGCATTTGATTTCTGAGTTGGCGGATTTTCTCTTGTTTTCAACGATTTACTTTAGAAACATTAGAAATAGTACGTAACCTTTTAGAGTATTCATTTGGAGTTTTCTTTCTGCATAGAAGTACTGACTGATGGTTTCTCTCTTTCCGATCAAAAATGTTGCTTACCTCGCACTTAGAAATTTTAATACCATACATTTCACAACGTTTTTCACTCATGGAATAGGAATATTTCTCTTCAGAAAGAGCAAAAACATATCCTTCAGTCCACAGCTTGTTTACATACGACATTTTGAAAGAAGAATAAATTTAAAAGCAGCAAACGGCATGTTTAATTTCAAATAATAAGCTGTTGCCAAACATTTTTATTCCAAAGCATTTGTTTTCTTTTCAATTATTTATCGAAAATATTTTATAAATGGATAAACAACCTCTGTATGTATTTTATATGTATCATTAAAATTAATTTCATTTTTGTGATTGGAATATTGGAGAGAGGAAAGAAATTAACTGTTTCAAGTTCAACTGACTTTAATTATGTCTTGACTCATAACTAATATACTTTTGTTAAATTGCCATTATTGCCCTCGATGTGACTAAATATGTCATCAAAATAGCAACTCCGAACTCAGAACTTTATGTCGAACATTCACAATAATGTCATTTAACGTAGATTTGGTTATGAGAAATTTTATTATAGTAGTAGCAAGCTTAATTTATCAGTTTTAAACATGGAAAAGAAAATTTTCTATACCTAGTTCTCAGATATTTTAATCCCTTCTGTCACTGAACATCGGTTTTTAATAAGGCATAACATAAAATGAAATCGTGATAAAACTATTACTCACATATTTTAGGTTTATATACAAAGAGATAAAAATTTTCTAGCAAAAGTATTTATTGAAGAATAATATAAAAACTCTGTTGACTAAATATTTATGCAGTAGATATGAAGGAAAGCTTAAATAAAAGCAATACATCTGAGGTCTAAATCAAGTTTTGTGAATTTTTGGAAAGCAATAGAGATTAATATGCCTAGCAGAAGGTGACAATTATTTTTATAACTGAGGAAGAATAAATTATTTTTGTTACGAATTATAACATAACCACAAGCTATCTTGGAAACATAATATCATTACATTATGTTTCTAGGATGGTTATATGGTTTAAAAGTAGTTTCTCTTGGAATATATATATATATATAGTATTGATAATTGAGCATTTCCTCAAGTATGGAGCTATACGCTCTTTCATGGGGTTTTTTGTATAAAAGTTAAATTATGTGTACAGTGTTCAGTATCTGTATTCTCGTTCATAATAACTGTTGTGCGCTTGCCATCTGTAAGATTTTCGGAGGGATGGACATTCAGATTAGAACTATCTTTAAATTACTTTTTAAGATTCTTATTGAAAGCCTTAATGTTAAATTTCATATCATGAAGGATAAGACTACGTACAGATTATTTTTCGTTTAAGACATTTTCTGCATTTAACAGCGTTTTCGTAGGAAGCAACAGTTCTAAAATTAGAAGTTCTTTTAAAAGAAGTTTTCAAAAGAAGTAAAATCAAATGCTAAATATTTTCCTTTTTTTCTGAGATAAGCTAGCACAAGACAGTAATAGTCAAATCATTACTTTAATGTATCATTTTTAGAAATACTAAAACTAAAAACCAAAGAGACAAAGTTTGAAAACTTACAAAAAGTATAATTTTTTATCATGATTGCAAATTAATCAAAGATTTGTTCTGCCACAGCCAATTTTCGAAACGTATGTTTAATAACTGAACGAAGCATAGTTTATAGTATAAAAATAATTTAGGAAATATAAAGAAAAGTTTTGCGGTTACTTACAACGCGAATAAATTTTGAAGAGTTTTTATTTCATTCTTAAATCAATCAAAATTTAAGATGATTTACAAGTTTCTATTTTTCCGTTACCTAAGGAGTAATTCTGCAAAGCGATCGATAAGGAAACACCTGCTGAATACTTTATAATACAAGGTTTAAAGAAAAAAGAAAGAAAGAAAAAGAAAATTTCTGTAAAAATAGAAACTCAAATATCGTGAAAGGTAAAACAGTTCAGGAAAAACAATTAAAATGGTGAAAGCATCGTTGAATTAAGAATAAAATTCAAAACCAATAGAAAAAGATCCCACTCAAATGAAAACAGTGCAAGCAGAAACAAATACAAGCAGAAAAAAAAATAACACAAATAACTCGCCCTAAAGAAAAAGTAAAAACTCTAATAGGGATGATACCAAAAAGTACGAAACGCTGAGTCCTCAAATGAAACGTAACCATCAGGAGAAAATTTTGAACAACTCCATTTTCAGCTGACTAAAAAAAAACCTGAAAAAGACACTGTAAAATAAATCTTGAAAGTACGCACTTTTTTCAATACCAACTCGGAGTAAAAACATGGCAGTTTAGGAGACTTATTGGTCCCTGAAGAAGAGACAGAGGTTAATCTAATCAAATTTAAACACTGATTTATTTGTATAATGAAAAACATTGTAAGTTTTGTCAAAAAAATATAACCTAGGTACCTAGAATCGGAATTGTGAAAGAATATAATGCAGTTTATATATCTCTTCCACTGTTGATTGATCTGTCAACCTCCTAGACAATTCCAATCAAACCTTCACTGAAATGTAACAATTGTTGCCTAAGAAGGATAACTAACTACATGTACACTAATTATAACGTATTACAATTAAATAATGAGACTATGCATGTTTAAAAAACTGCAATAGAGGTGATAGATTTAAAATTAACTGCATTTTGAAAATATTCTTATTAACCGAAGACGTATTATGCTAACTGCGGATTAATCGAACTCTGTCTAAAAAAACATTAAATTTGTTTATTGAAAACGGTGGAAAAAAGAATACCGCAAACTATAGGCTTCAAACAATAAATAAAAAGTGGCTGATGTACACACCACATGACTTCCTTATACGGCCTATTAAATTAATTTTTTTTTTTGCTCTTATTTATTTCCTCGAATTAGACCAACTTAATTAACCGATCCCTCAAAGCAAATAGAAAATGACAACAAAAATTTTTAATTTTGAAATTAAATATTTCAGTCAATTTTTGTCGTATCGGTATCAAACTTCTTGCAATTTTATTTTTGCATAACGAGTATAAAACTTTCCCAAATATAAGTGCAAGAACCTGGAGATGGCATTTAAAGTTATATTTTCATTATTTACCGAAAATAATTTTTTTTTTAATTTGACATTGCCAAAACTTGAATGTTTTTGGCTAAAACACTTCAACAGTTGGAAGCATATGACAACTATCAACCATTGCAAAATAAAGACCAGGTAAGGACTGTATAGCCGGGTAAAGAGCTGAGTATATGTGTATATACGTTTCTTTCTGCCGATTGCAATGAAAAAGGGGAGGTGCTTAACTAGATGCTACAGCAGTCCCATATGTAAATAACGTTCTACGGCTAATTCGTTTCGAGTTTTGCGAAATACATATATACACACGTAAGTACAGACGTCATGAAAAATCTTTTGTGAATCCATTTTAAATTCATTTTACAATCCGTTTTGGGAAAAAGAGTTCTTTATTTTGTCCATATGTACAGACATCAAGCAAAAAAAAAAAAATATCGCCCAAGTGGATTCGGAAACTGTTAAAATGGACATTTTCATTGAAATATGACATCCAAAATTTTTCGCGATTGAAATGCTTCGTACAAGGAAGTAAAAATTAGTTATTAGAATTATACCAACATAATCTGCCTAAGGAAAGGAATGCCTTCACAGATGTCTTTCTAAGGGAAACTAACTGGTATCTACTTTACACCCGTGAGAAACTAAGGAAGTCTAACTACGCAACCAGCCCGTTTGCCTGGGTTCAAACTCAGGAATCAGCAGTCTTTAAGAAAACGAAAGAAGAAATGAGTGAGAACATGGATAGTAGATGACACCTGTGAAAAAAACTTTGCATCCCCCCCAAAAAAAGAGTTCTAACCGACATTTTTATGGTAATTTGATCTCAGTGACATGGATTAGTTATCTTGTAAATAAATTTCTTTTATTGTCATTTATAACTTAGATCTTTCATCTTTAATCATGATTCCGGACACATAAAAAATTGTTTTATCCATTCCTTCATTGTAGAATAGGAAGGAGACGATTCATCAAACGCATGATTCGGGCCTTCTCTAATTTCTTTAGAACTTAGATGATCTTTATTCGAAAATTTAATCATAGAAGGAAACTCAATTTTAATCAGTTCAGAACAATCTAGCAAGTCACTTGATTTAGTAAACAGACAAAAAACGTGCATACGATTTCCGTAAAGACATCAATGACAGAATGGTTAACACCACTGAATTTTGGGAGCTCGACTCGTGTTCGATCCCAAGGAAACAAGTTGGCTGCATGGCCGGTTTTCTTGATTTTTCTCCTTGTATAATGTTGTTGCGTTCTTACGGGTTCGTGAATTAGAATAACCAGTGTTACTCAGGACAGCTCCAAAAACACGTTTATAATCGTCGAAAAACTACGACAAACACGCTGAAACAATCTGCAGCACAGCCTTCAGGCTATCAGACTAAAACGGTGAAGACAGGTTCACGGCAAAACACTAGAGTAAATCTCCCGACTCGGTTCGGTCGTTCTCGGAACTCGACGTACTCTCGACACTCTCCACGCTACAACTTGCGATGCACTCTATAGCCTCAACGATGCACACTCTCGACGCACCAACTCGCGATACACTCGACGACCAACTTGACACTAGACTCAGCGGTGCACACTCTCGATGCACTTCACGATCCACTGACAAGAGATTAGACTGGCATTCCGCGTACAGGCAGGGTTTATATAGCTTTTGGCCTGCCTTCAAAAACATCCTGGGCCAAACCGGCAAGAATTAGTTCTAGAATATTCTCCATCTGTCTACGGCATATTGCCAATTTTGTCTCTAAATAGGCGATTTCGCGCCACATATGGCAACCTTCCTTATGTTGCCATTTTCTGGCAACTCTAAACCCGCTTTGCGGGGAAGCTATCTTACCGCGGCTGGGCATTTCGTGACAATATGAATACGAGCAAGTTAGATAGTGACCACCACAGGTGCACCCTTTTCCTTAGGCAAATAGCCCTCATAAGTTTTGCTATATTCAATTAATCTAACCTAACTTTCTAATCTAATCGGACCTAACAAATTAGCCTTTAAACATCTTCAGGGGAAATTTATTGAAAAATTTATATGTGAAGCCAGAAATATTTTAATCTACCAATGTACTAGTCCTGAGAAATGCGTAATAACAATTAGCGGTCGTTTTACTACTTTCGCCACAACTGTATTTCGCATTACACTTGAGAAGACCATAAAGACAAACCATAATACCAAGTCCAAAACGTTCACTGTTCTTGACTGTACAGTTTTCAGCACATTTTCACTGTCTCTATATACTTACTTCATTTGAGTGTAGTTGTAATGTCAGTTAAAAGACATTAGGATCCTTATTTAATGAAAAGGTTGAAAGTCTATGTTATATACTTTTGCAGTAAATTATTGTTTAAAATTTCAAGTACACAAAAGCTGTCTGCTTAAAGTAATGCCTTCATGGAGGTCCTTTTAAGGAAAGCTAGTTTCTATTCACATTATATATGAGAAAAGCCATGAAAATTTTCCTGCAGCTGCCATTTTCTTCGGAATTTGAACCCAAATCGAACAACCAGAGTTCAGTGGTTTTACAACTCGGTTAGTTGTGAGCGCAGTTGTCAAAGAAAGAACGCAGTTTATTTTTTTTTATTTTCGATGTTGTGTAATATGATGTGTCCTTTTTCGTCCTGTTTCATATAAATAAGTTTACTTAAAGTTAAAATACTCTTAAATCGAGAATACGGTTCTGTTATTATTATTTGTATATAACTGATTTATAGTTCCTTGATGGCAAAACACAATGTACGTGCTTTCCCGTAATACAAGTTGTTTGTCTCCAGCATTTCAGTTGAGGACTACCATCGGCTGAAAGATTAAATCGTTGAATATTAGTTATTCAACCCGAGATCAAATTCTAGTCAACAAGACTGGCAGCATGGGAGTTTTATGGGTTTTCCTCTTGTGTAACATGAATACGCTGTCAGTATGACGTCACACAGAAAAGTTGTGAATCAAAGGCTATAACCAGTTAGTAGGCAAATTGTACTAATACTCTTAATTACAAATTATTTGGCTTTAAGTTTCAATCCGATACAGAACAATACTTCACAATGACTCGATAAATAAGACTCTACTGCATCAGCTTCATTAAATAATTCTTAATTTGTCCAGCAGTGTATAAGCCGATAAGACGTCTAAACACTGAATATTGGTCTAGATTTGGCTTTTCAGGAAATAGGTCCCTGTACGTTGTTTGTATGACTTGACTATATTGTATGATATTGACAATATTGTTTGTATGACTTGTTTGCATTATGAATGCACATTTTCCTGTGAATGTCCCCCTTCATCATAATGCAGAAAATCTTATGTCTTTTCCGTAACTAGTTTTCTAACCTATTCAGAATTAAAAAAAACAATGGCACCAATAATGGAGACTCTCATAAACTTCTGTAAATGTTTATAGGCAACAAGTGTATTTTTACCGGCAGTAAAATGTTTTTATGAGTTGGATGTAAGGTGATTATCCGAAACTTTCCATTTTCTTTAATCAAATCGAGCAAAATAAATCAAGGATGCTCCATACAGCAATGATTTTTAACCTCACATTATTTAAAAGTAGATTTAACATTAACAATCTTTCATCAGTTTTTGATTGATGAAAAGCTGATGAAAGTCAAACGGTTTAATTCGTTGTTTTATGTAACCTATATATCTTCTATAAAGAAACTGGAAATAAAATATGTTTGGTTGTTTACTAACCTCTGGGTCAAATACATACAGCATGAAAACTGAGCAATGAATCTGAATTATAACCAATCATCAAGACTTGCTTCAAAACCAAAAAAAAAATTGTTTTAAGAAGGTATTATTAACCATTCAGTAAAACTGCTAAAGAATCAGCATAATTATTTTCTAAATACTAATTCGTGATTCCCACTTTGACAAGGCACTTATATAAAACCTCATTTCAAATGAGATGAATGCATCAGAAAAATAGAAAGTCCAATACAATTTGAATTGCGTAACTTATGTGAGGTGTGTGATGGCATTGTTTGTAGCATGAGCTTATAGGTCACTCCATCAACAGATATTCAGGTTGACGACAGGAACTATTCAGTTCTTTAACATGATAAAAAAAATGAAATAGGGTGGAGAGTGTTCAACGTCTTAAAATATTAAATAATATATAAATGTAAATAAATAATAATAATGTCTTAAAATATTAAATAAAATATAAATGTAAATTCAACGTCTTAAAAATTTAAGTAAATACTGTTTTTAAGTGGAAGAAAAGGGCAAATACTTAAGAACTCTGTTTTTCTTTTATTATTATTTTATCACAAATTTTTCATTTCGTGAGCATCTGACACTTTTAACTTATGTTTCAGAATAAGAGTGCATAGGCATACATATCCTTGTCGTATCAAGTACGCTTAGGTTATTATGAGGCCCAATAGCGGCCGAGCGGTAAAGTCGCTGAACACTGGGTATTTCGATCCGAGGCTCGAATCCCACGAATGGGCTGGCTTCATGGGCTTTTCCGTGATTTTCTCCATGTGTAACGTGTATACGAACCAATTTCTCTTAGAAAGTCCTCCATGAAGGCATCCCTCCCCTTACTCAGATAGCCCTCGAGTTGCCGTAATCAGATAAACCAAAACCAAAATATTAATGTTATGTATTACTATGAAACATAATAGCTTATCTGTCTTAGAAATCTGACTTTTATTGTAGACTTCCAAACCGAAATTGGCTTGCATTCATGTAAAGCATGGGATTAGCCGATCCCGATTGAACCAAAGATGAATTATTAGCATTCGTTGGTTTATTCATTCGGTAGCTAACCGACTATACAGTTTTAGATTACCAAATTTAAAATAAGTTCCATTATTTCGATCTAATCCGGTATAGCTTTTAGTTAAGCCAAGACAGTGGAAACGGTTCTAATGAAAACTGGATCTTATTTCTGTTACATATACTAAAACCCCCCATGAAGCTAATTAATTCAGTCACTCAGAAAAGAATACAAGATTGTCTATTATATTGTGGTTTAATGAGTTTAAGTAATCAGTCTTTTGTTTGCTTTAACCTAGCCCAATTTGTGGTAATGATTTCGATTGTAAAATTCTTGGAACTTCCGTACCATAGCAACCATCGTAGTAGAAGTCGAAAACTTTTCAGAAGGTACCAAATTCTGGCAACGATACACCTAACCATTCTTCAGGCAACCATGCTTACAATAATCCCTTAATCAAGCAACGTCGCCATTTTCGTATGCGTGCTTTATGCTGCATTTCAAGTTCCAATATTTTGTATAAACGAACTTTATTTTTTGTCTTTATTTTTTGCCTTAAACTTTAAAATATTTACTTGTGGAATTTTGTCACCAATAGACGAAAATAATATGTTCATATGTGTGCATGACTTTTCATATGTTGATAATGTTTGCCAGGTTACGATAAATATTGCCAGGTTACATTTTATCATTTCTATTAATTTGTTAATAATCATGTTCCTGGAATATTAAATTTTGTTAAAATGTGAACAAATATATTTCAAAATTGAATTTTTCAAAAAAAGTCGCGAAACGAAGCAACTTGCGTCCGGTAAGTGACTTTTACCTTTCCTTCATTAAAAAATCGCCAAACTGTGCCAAGGTGGTTACGTTAATACGTAAGTACCAAATTCTTAAGCGGTTACTTGAATTGCGTTACTCAATTCAGGCATTAACTTAAACTATCTTATTCGCGTTCTTAAAATGTTAAAGATAGCCGAGCTTTCATTATCAAAAATAAAGTTATGCAGTCTTTTAGAAAAAGGTGTAGCAATATGTAGTTTTCATAAGAGAAACAAAGGCCTTTAACACTTAATTTAAAAAGGGATAATCCCAAATTCTACAGTAACAAAAATTAAATACCTGAAGTCTTGTAGCCCCAATGCATTCCGGATGAATGCAAGCACTTCATTCAGCACCTGATACGAACTTACAAGTAGACTTATTTCGTAATATAAATATGTACCCGTCAATGCCATTATAAAAGAATCATATGACAATATAAAAATTTTCTAAGAAGTATATATTACGAGAAATGCTCATTGTATGTCTACGATAAATTGAAAGAAGGAGCTAATTCTTATAAGAATTCCATGTCTTTTGGTACTGAAGCGGATAATAAGTAATAACAGTAAGCAACATTTTACTTACAAATTCTGATCTGAAAGAAAAACGTTAACTACTGGGAGAGGGAACTATTGTTTGTGTGTCAAATAAGTGTACTTCTGAGCTAAGACTTCCCAGAATATACTTGCCGCCTCTTCACATATAGTAAATAAGATGAAAAAAATTTCAAGAATTCAATGTTTGGGAAAAAAAATAGAGTATCTTTGATTTCTAAAAGTAAAGACTCCTAAAATGAGCGAAACAAAAATTAAAGAAAATACCTTTTGGCAATAGAATTTGTGAATTAATAAATAACCTTCTGCGTAAAAATATATTTACAAGTGCTGCTTGGCGAAAACTAGCGATTTTTGGCGGTACATGGACACCGAGTTTGTGCATCGTTTATCTTTAACTTGTTATTTTGGCTTTGTGTAGCGGTACACAAAGCCAAAAGAACAAGTCGAAGAATTGGGCAAACTCGGTATCTATGTACACATCGACTTATTTTATTTAAAAAAAGGTCAGAGAATTGCCCAAACTTTGGCATTGAGCGTTCCTTTGACTTTGTCCATATACACATCGATCTATTTTCACTTAAAGAGTCAACGGCGCAGCCAATTCTACACTAGAGCCAAACAAAAAAATATGTAACCTCAGTAAAGTACTTTTAAATCAAACAGTGAAATAACATATAAGAGAAAATTCATCTTAGCACTACAAAAAGCGATTAATCAACGTATTTACAAATTTATGTGTCATCGGCCAAACAAAATTCCTTAAGATCATCCAAAAACTACCTATAATTATCTGAGCGAGCAAGAATCTATATACTGGCGCCGCCACATAAATTCACAAAAATAAGAGTCAAAAATATCCTCCTTAGTGCCGGTATCCTCGAACATTCGACTATATGTATTTCCTTCGTACAAACAGGACACTTATAATTCCGTTGAATTACATCCAACAGTTTCTTTTCTTCTGTCCTCAATCACTTGAAAAAAAAAAAACTTCCGCTCTCTCGTTTTATACCACTAAATACCCACTTTACCACCGGCAGCCATTTGACGATTCACAACATACAATACGGACGTACATCCATCCTAACTGATATCCAACAAATACTTTCCCATCATTCAAATTCACTGCAACACGCAACCATTCACGTCATAATAGGGTTTCCATAGCATTCAGCTACTCAGGTTACCATAAATGGAACAACTTGGCGATAAATGAACCAACAACTTCCAAGGGGAACCCTTAAATATACTATAACCGCCTTTTGTACTGTTTTACGTTTTTGTCATAATCACGGTCTGAATTTGATGCGTGGAAATTGTTTTAAAAAGTGGCGATGAAATGCAGAGAATTACACAGTTGCTTGGTTCATTGCTTGCATGACAGTTATGCAAGCAATGAACTGTTTACGTTACACGAGTTTTAAAGGAAACTGTTTACGTTACACACGGGGAAAAAAAACACAGTCAACCGGTAAAGTTAGTCAACCAGTCCGCCGCTAAAGGAGCTAGGGATAGGCTACCAATGTTTATCTAGCTACTGGTAAATAGATAACAATTTAGAAACAATTATCGAGGATCTAGAAATCTACGAAGTTTAGTATTAAGTCGCATAAGATTCCTTTTCTGGTTCATTTTGACTTTTCCTAGACGAAATAGTCACGTCAATGATGAACATGCATGACGTTCCGGTATTTACATATTAATGCAATATCATGGAGCAAGCTGGTGTCTTTCCGACTTTTTTTTAGACAGATTATCAAACTATCGATATTCATCATAAGTTGGTAAACATTATCAACATATGAAAAGAAAACATACTTTAGCAATTTAAAATACTAATTTGAATAATAAAGTAAAGATTACGTGACACATTAAAAAATAAAACACTTAAATTCTTCTTCAAATCTTTCTGTATTTTTTTCTGCACTATTCTTCTTCCCAACTACACAACGATCTGTTTTCTCATTAAAAAACAACAGAGATTTGCGGAGACACGGCTTCATGCAACCCTCTGTAATAGCGGCTAAAAAAGCCGTTGCCATTTCCCTTTAGAAAATTTTTAGCAAAATTCTGTGTTCTTGCAGAAATTTTACCACAGTTTCATCCGTTGCTCGCAACTTCTACAAACTCATATTTTAAAACGAAGACAAAAAATATCATGATTTGTTTATAAAAATCTTTGCAGCTTGGAATACGATAAATAAGAATGCATACGAAAGTAGCAGCAATGCCTGACTGAAGGATTGTTATGGGCATGGTTGCCGAAGAATGGTTATGCACATGTTTGCCAAAGTTTGTTACGTTCTAAAAATCTGGCGATTTCTATTGCTTTAACACGTAAAACCAAAATTCCATTGAGATGTATTTACAATAGATCGGATTCGGTTGGATTATTTGAAAATACAACAAAACACACAAGGGCTATCTGCCTAAGGGCTCAGGTGCCTTCGTAAAGGGCTTTTAAGAGAAATTTGCTCACATTCACATTACACATGAGTAAAAAGAACGAAACCTGTCTTGTAGTTAGCTCGTTTGCTGGGGTTTGAATCCGGGTGGAACTATCAATATTCAGCAGTATTAGTATTCGGTCATTGTTGGACTATATGCAATGGAAGCGTGTTATAAAAAAATTGGAACGCTAAAGTACTGGCTGCCTGTTCCTAGAATTCATAATGTGGTGTATCAGAGACAAAATAACAGTGAATTTATGGATATTTAGCATTATTGTGATTCTTCAATTAGATTGCTGAGACAGATATTTAAGCGCTCTCCAAAAAAAATGCCTTTTCACCAGCACTTTCTGGAAGTTTCTGTCATAAAGGTATGTAAAAAAAGAGAGCAGAGCTCGATTTTGGATGAGCTTTGATACTCCTTTGAGAACGGCAATTGTCTACTTTAGAGTTTCAAATCCGGATCTAATTTTGTCAAGTTTTATTATTATATTAACGGTATATTCAAAAACCGAGAAGTATATGGAGTATAAATCATTGGATCAATCGTTGGATATCAAGATCTCGGAGGTGAATAATATCTCTATGGTTGACCAATTGCCCAGTTTCCTGTAGACGTTTGATCTATGGGACAATCTGTCCATCGAAAATCACAGTGTGGAAGCCTTTGTTTCTTTCTTGTTTTATTATACACTGACATGTGGCTGGATTTCATTACTAAAATATAGGAAGGATGCGGTGTATATAGTTATTATTTCCGATTAGCTACTGGAAGATCCGTGATTCGAATCCCGACAAATACAATTAATTTTTCCCTTTTTGCCGTTCTCGAAAAACTTAATATCTTCAGTACCTCCCGAACTAAAGTTTGGTAGATAATAGCTTGTCACCCCCAAGACCTGATAAATTGGGTTTCGTGCATATCCAGTTGCCTTTTAAATTGGAAAAAAAGTAATCAATTATAGCATTTCTTCCTATTCCCTCTTGCGGTAAAATGGTTAGCAAAATGCACTCAAACTGATGGTCCCCAAAGAAATTTTATGCGACTCTCGAATACATTTCCTGTAAATTAATTAGCATTGTTATGACAGGAATTTGCAGAAAATGTTTAAGATTTTTATGGTTTGGAGTCCAGTTTTATATTATTTTCATGACCAAAAATGAGCGTGAGTGATGCCCAGAAAATCTAGAAATTGAGCTAATTAATTTACACTGAGATATAAATCTTATTCAAAGATTTGAAGATATAAATTTGATTAACTTTTACTACTACTTGTCAAAATATAAAGATCCTAAATTACGAATTTTTGCAGTAGTACTTTATTGTATAGGTAGTATACAGTAGTACTTTATTCAATAGAATTTTTGCAGTAAGCTTAATTTGGAAGTACAGTTACATGTGAACAGTTTTTTGCAGTTTAAAATTGATAAATCTCCAGAAAGAACTAGATTATCCAATGAGTATCTACAATTTGTGATGATGATACTTTCTAGTAATTTTCTTTCAAGTTCATAAACTTTGTTAAACCATGAAGTGTTGTAGCTGAGAGGTGTTGTAAAAAACAAAGAAATTCATAATTATTTACATTCAAATATGTATGTAAATAACTATAAACTTCAAAAACATACGCATCATAAAAAACTGTAATAAATAAAAAAAGGATAGGTTGTCATTATTAATTTTCAAGTTCCTGTCCTTGGGAAGTTTTGGTATATTTTCTATCAATTTAAGTTAAAAATAAGTTATTTGGTGGTCACTTCAATGTATGAGTATGACAATTATTTGAATAAATATTAGTCTGAAAATTTTAATACTTATATAGCTGTCAAATATTAATTTTCATATTTATACAGATGAGTTCTGTTACAAATGAATTTTTTTTTAATTGAAGCCCCGTTCATCAATTTTCAGATCATGCTTTTGCCCACGTGCAATTTTAATTTGAGACCACTGGGTTAGCACAGTCATTCAGCTAGGAACTAGAAAATCCGCTCGAATCCCTATGAGGATGATATTGATTTTTCGTATTTCTGATGCTTTCTCGTGTTCCTGATGATTCTCGTGCCTTTAACACAATAAAAGTGTGCTTTTTCGTATGCGAAAAGTTTAATCAGATAATTCTCGAGTACTCAGCCATTATAAATTACCGAATGAATTATATCCGAATAGGAAGAACTGATATGACACGCGCTATTTTTAAATTAATATATTCACTTTAAGTAGCATGAATAACCAAAAACCCATGAAATGTTTTATAAAATTATTTTTAAAAAACTTAGCCTTTGCATCTAAAGGAAGTATCAACACTAAAATCGTCTTTTAATTAGGTAAATAATCAGTATTTGAAATCAAAATAAAACTAATATGATTTCATACCTAATTTCAAGCAAAATATCACAGTTGACTGAAATTGTAGCAAACATTTTCTATAAAAACATTGTATTTTGCTTCAAATCTTGCTTGAATATAATCGAAGAATCTCAGTAAGGTATTGCTGTAAAAATTTCAAAATAAAAAAAAATAGCGAAGCATATATTCTCTCCATATATTCTCTCAAAATACTTTTCTTGCCATTCTTTTAATTTTTCAAATACCAAGGGAATAAAAGGAAGAATTTGAAAGGATTCTACATATACAGGTATTCCTTCAATATACGAAATAGAAATTGAAATTTTTATAACGCTGAACATAGACTACTTAAAGATTTTACCAAATAAAATTCTTTTCTTATTTGCAGGTACTGATTTTTAGAGTACAATGAAGATTTATACTTCCGGCTATGAATAATAACGATGAAGCTTTTTCTTACTTATCTCATAATGCTGAAAATCTTTCTAAAGAATCATTAAGAGAAAACTGCATATTAAGAAAGTAAAAATATGGATATAATCATAGGATATGAAAGAAGAGGGAAGAAGTTGAGATCATCACTGACATGAAACGCTATTTCTTTCTTAACTGAAAGAATAGCAAAATTCCTTTTCGTCTATCTTCAGCACTCAGTAATAAAAAGGTTCAGTGAACCAGCAACACCGTGGTAACATTTTGTTCTTAGTTAACAGTTAACCATGATTTGTAGGAAATTTCTTTTAATCTTGTTCATGCATTTCTGTCAGAAGACGAAAAGAATTTTAAAGGAAGCGGTAGGTAATAATGATGAGGAAATAACCTTCATTGTCTGAAGTTCCTGTTACGTGAATTAAAAGGTTAAAATTGGACTAATTATTTTTATTTTTCAGTTTTATAAATTTCGTTTCTTTAAGATACAGATTTCTTTTACTTTTTCCAGAATGTTTAATGAGATTTCAACAGTTGAGCAGATTGAAGCTTAAAAGATTATCACTAACTTTACTTAATCAGTGAAGAAAAGGCTTCTTAATAGAAGGAAAAAAAGGTAGTTTTCTCTGTTCATTTATGTATTTAATAACTTTCTGATACACATGAAATGCAAATTTATAAAGCTCTTCATTTACAATAGTGTAAAAAAAATTAACTGTTAATGCCTCTAATTCCAATGAATTAATTTTAAATAGCATTTAAAATTTATGCATTAAAGCTGAAACTTTCCTTTATATGTTTTTATTTATTCAGTCAAATTTTTTTCTCGTGGATAATAAAAATAATCTTTCAATTTTTAATTTATTTCCATCTATTCTATTATTGTGTGTATTATATTATTTTTATATAATCCACTAAAATACTTTATACTCATTTAACTTCTATTGAGCATTATCCCAAAGTTTACAGAAATGAATTTTATTTCAAAAACAAAGCATTCTTTTTTAATATATATATTTAGAACAAACATGAAAATTTATATTCATCATACTTTCTAGGTTTAAATTTTAAATTAGTATATTAATTAAATCACACTTTTATTGTAAATAAATTAATCGACAAATATGCGTGATGCAAAGTTTTTTTAAAAAGAACAAAATTTACTGCAGAGATTCTTCATTTATCTTCATTCTTTCAATATCTGAGAGGATAAGGTCGCTGAAAAACGATAGTTTGTGTCGGATTTGGTTACTACCGAACAAGCTGCATGGACATTTGGATGTTTTGTGTATCATATGCAATATCACCAGTTTCCTTTACACAAAACTTCATGAAAATCTTCCTTCTGAGGAATTTAACTTTCAAATGCTTTGCCGCAGTCAGCTAACCAACCACCTATCCAATCATTAATGTTGCGGCCACCAGTGTTTAGCGTTTTGGCAGCTAAACCACCTTTATTCGTGTTAGTGTACTACTGAAAGACGTTGGTATTCATTTCTCTTCCTTATGATTAATGTGTAATATTTTTCTAACCAGATTTTTGTTATATTTAGTATTCTTAAATAAAATAGTTAAACAACCGGTTAGCCCACCAGCGGCCGAACGGTGAAGTCGCTGAACGCTAGTAATTTGGCCCGGGTTTCGAATCTCGGAGAACAGACTGTCTGCATGGACCTTTTCTTGGTTTTTCTCCGTGTGTAACGCATATAGGTGCCAGTTTTCCTTAGAATATCCTCTACAAAGGCATTCCTTTCCTTAGGCACATAGCCCTTGAATGGTTTGCCGTAATCATGTAAACTAAACCAAACCAAACCAAACTAAACTACTGGATAGTTTGTACAGCCTTTAGTTTCCATGAGCTCAAGGCGTTACTACTGATCTCCTTATTAGGCAAGTTTTTTTTTCTTCGAAATTAATTAAGAAATATTTATGATAGGCTTAAGGCTTATTTATGATCAACTGGAATGATTAGCAAACTTTTCACAATTTTCTTTGAATATAGTAATACTGAAACGTTAATAATAATTTCGTAACCAATGAATTAGCAGAAAATGCAATTAAAACAATTACAGGTATTTATTAATAACAGATGCAAATGATTTTACATATTTTTAAACTGGGGAATAACTTATTGAAAACTTTTAAATGGTACTTTTATTATTATTATTCTCCTTTAACAGATCCCAAAACAAAATCGTGCATAGGGCACATGAAAGGCTAACCGCGACAGCGACATCCTTTTCCTACGTAGTAAGCTTATCAGGAGGAAAAAGAGAAGGGAAAGTAGTCAGTTTTGAGCGATAAATCTAAATGCAATGTAAAAGATACATTTCTATCCGCGTATTATACTGAAGTAAACTCGCTGCCAGATACATTCTTCCTTCAGGGAATTACCCCCTGATGCATTTCATTCATAATTCTTAAGCAGATTTGAGTTAAAGAAGCATCAGAACTATTTCTCACTGCACTAAAGAAAGAACTTAATACGCATTATCTAGACGTGATTAGGAATTAAATCTTGTTCAAGAACTAAATGAGTTCCTTCCTCAGTTATGTTTCCACACTTCTATTTATCTTGAATTATTTTTGAAAAGCAGTTTTTTATAGACTAGGAAAACTTTACGGTGGATTCATGTTACGTAATGATAAGTGTTAGCAGATTTTCCATTGAAATTTTTGGATTGAATTAATTTAGGAAAACAAGTAATTTTTGAGGAATGTGTACAAAAGGTTTCCTGTACTTTTAAAATAAAAATAATCGCGGATATTACCAATAAAAACAAATTTTAAAATTCGACAATTTAATATCCTTTAATATTTTTAAGTACGCATGCTTACATGCGTTATACGTATGTTTATATGCGTATAAAAAATAAGCTAAATAATTTTTTAAAAAGTCAATTTCTTGTCATTTTTTAATGAAGATGGATTATAATTACATTTTGTGCAGCAATTGGAAAAATAATAGGAAACGAAAACTTTCTTGGAAAATTCTTGTGAAATAGGAAGGATTTTTTTAAGTTACATTATGAGCTGTAATTAGCTTAAAAATTTTAAATGAAAAAATTGTTTTCATCGAAGCAAATTCAACAGAGATTGCCCAAAAATAAGCTATGACAATATAAGTGTATCAGTGAAACATTTGTATGTCATAGCTTATTTCATTATTGCGTAGCTTATTTACACTTATATTGTATAGCCTATTTCATTATTTGAATTATTTATTTAGCAGTCTTTTATTATACTGCACTATCAAATAGTAGCATATTGGCAATACATCTATTTTGTCAAATCTTTGACTATTAAAATTACTCATTGGTAGACGTGCGCTTAATAATGGACATAGCGAAATTCGAGAGTTTAAAAAAAGAGCCAGGCATTCATAAATTAACAACGAGAAGTATGCATGCCAGAATTTAGAAAACAAGAGCTAAGTATAAAGGCCAAATGAGAGAGGTAAAACTAGGATTAGGTAGATATTTCTGAACAAAAGCTCATAACAATCTTATAATCGTGGTGTCAAATAATGCTGCGATTTTCATTATATGTTCTTTTAAGTCCAAAGGGGCAATTTGCCCTGAAAGATTATAATTTCGTTTTGGCATTTTGCGTTGAAAACTATAAAAGGCGAATCACTTTTCAAATTGTTGCCATCGAATATTATCGCCCTGTATTAAAAGAAATTAAATAATGAGGAATCTGCATAAATGTTTGTATGTTTCTCAATTTGTAATAAAACGACGGTAACTAGAGCCATCAAAATTTGAATAATGTATAGTCTTCCATAGAATATGGGCATGTGGAAGCTCTAATTTGAATTCGAAATTTATTTTATTATCGACCTCATATTTTGTAATACTTCAACGAATTTTTGATTAAAAATTAAGGACTTCAAAGCGATTTCTGTACGAAAAAAAAAAAAAAAAAAAAAAAAAAAAAAAAACATTTTTATCTCCAGCGCACGAGTCTCTGTATCGGAAATTCTAAAGATATGCTCATTTTAAATTCATTTTGCGATATTGCTGTTGAACTGAATTTTATGGTTTAAGTACGTAGAACATGATTATTAATAAACAATATTTAGATATTTATTAAGGTAGCACACAAAACGTTAAAAAAACGCCCCTTTGGACGTAATTTAAAATCTGAAACCTTTTAGATTTTTTTATTATTATTATTATTATTCCAAGTTAACGAACCATGGAAAAAATTACGGTAAAATTTCAGAAATACAGAAAAATACAGAAAGTTTACTGAATATTTTCTAAAGAGAACAACGAAGGAATGTGTTTCCTGGACAGCCGCTGTTGCCAAGGTTTGCACGAAGCCAAGTCTTCGCAATTCTCTGATATTTTTTCAAGCGAAAATAGATCGCTGTGCAGTTCGGGAGAAGTATAGCACAAAAAATTACAGAAAGATTTTTAAGAAGAATGCAAGTATTCCATTTTTTAATATATCACGTAATCCTTATTTAAGTATTCAAATTTGTATTTAAATTGTTAAAGTATGTTTTCTCTTCATATCTTGATAGTGTTTACCGCCTTACGATAAATATCGATGGTTTGGAAATCTTTAAAAAAAAATGTCGTGAAAACCACCAACTTGCACCCGATAAGTAACTTCTCTTTTTCATATGTAAAAAGCCACCAAACTACTGCCTACTTTGAAGTAACAGGCTATAGTAGGCCTATAATGACTGTGAAGTTCTACGGTATTTCCACATGGAATACACTTGAAAAGTATATGAAACTTAAGTAGCTTCCGAAAATGATGAACAGACCTTTAGCTGTTCATAATTTTCTGAACAAACTAAACTACACGTTTAAATCTTAACGATGATTACAGTTGTAAATGATCTTAAAACTGTCATTTAACAATTATATTTTAAATGTAATTATAATTAAATATTTCAGGTATTATAAATACATTCTGCTACGAAGAGAAACACATAAAAGAAAAAAGGGAAGTGCGCGAAGTGAAGTTTATTTTCACAACGCAGAAAAATGGAACATTTTCTAGACTCAAATCGTTCTCTTAAATGTTTTCCTTCAACATATATCTAATTTTTAGTTTAGAATTATATTGCATTATTTTTCATTAGCAGGCATAAATAAAAGTTTTCGTTTACATACATGAATGAATATGACAGGCTTGAAAGCAATGGAAATCCAACGATCTGGAGCTTTGTGCATCGATGCCTTATCCGACGGATATCAATCAACTCTTTTCTTCATGGATGAAAAAAGTGTGTTTTCTATTTCCTACATTTTTATTAAAGACTTTCTCCTTTGTTAAACCCATAAATCAAAAGCTACAAGTTCCGACGTACTTATACGTGGTTAAATCTACGTTCTTTCAAGCGTATGAAGAAACACCGGAATTATCTTCTGAATACATCATTCTTTTCAAGGTGAAATATTTCTGATTTCTTATTTACTGTAAAGATAAATAAAAATTTACAGAAACAAAAAGCGCTACGCGTAATTGGCAGCTATGATTATTTTTCCTCGTTTGTGTTACCTCTATGACATTTTACACGCGCAGTCATTAACTGTTACGTACGATATTTTTTCTTCCAAAGAAAAAAAAGATACGTAATCGAAATAACTATTAGCTTAAACTAAAACTTCTTCCAAGTAATCGGAGAAGCTTTTTTTATGAATACTGCACTAGAAAAATATGAACTGCATTGTTGTTAAAAAATTAAGTGGCGAAGCGTTTGCAAAATAATGTAATCTAGATCGCGAAACCAGTCTAACGCAGTGGATGTGTTTCTGTTTAACTTGAATCTGAATGAAATACTTCTCCAATCGAATCGAATTAAGACCCCACCATCGGCCGGACAGTAAAGTTGCTGAACACTGAAAATTCGGCCAGGGTTCAGATCCTGGTGAACGGGCTGGCTGCATGAACACTTTCGTGGCTTTTTTCATGTGTTACATGGATACGAGCCAGTTTCCTTTAAGAAGTCGTCCACGAAGGCATCTCTTTTCTTAGGCAGATAGCCTTCATGTGCTTTGCCGTAATCAAATAAACCCAAGCAAACATCAATTAAATTAGTAATGGAAATGTAGCTAAGAGGCTTTTGTATAAGTAAGACTGTAATAATTAGTAATTAAAATTACATTAGACTGTTTATAGTTTTTAGTTTTATTGTTATTTATCACAGGCTTTTGTCATCAGATTTATGTACGCAGACGAACACCGAAGCTGTTGTCAGTATATGAAATAATTTGGAATATTGAAGGCAGATGTTGATGGCATAAAGAAGAAGTTTGTAATCGTGGCCTATTTTAATATTTTAATATTCTTCATTCTTGTTGGCAAGCATTTTTAAAAACGAACTCAGATTAACTGGTGCAATAAGCGCCTGTTATTACGATTTTGAAATATAATTTTGAAGACAAACGAAGCTGCAGGTTAGCTAGTAAGAGAAGCAGAAAGCT
The DNA here is from genome assembly GCA_000611955.2 of Stegodyphus mimosarum. NCBI lineage: Eukaryota > Metazoa > Arthropoda > Arachnida > Araneae > Eresidae > Stegodyphus > Stegodyphus mimosarum. The sequence goes on from KK121845.1 coordinate 619,843, forward strand.
AAGTGCGACGTGGTCAAGATGAAGTCCTCTTTCAGAATGATTTACTTTCACTTTCGATTTTAATTTCTATTGGTTAATGATTATTTGCTAAAATGATTAGCGGCTAAAGCCTTTATGTAAGTGCTTGGATTATTAATGTTAGGTAAGAATCATACTAGAGCAAGGGCAGTCGACCTTTTTTTTACGTACCGCCCACCTTATCAGTAGTAAAATTTTCTTACCACCCTCCGGTTCGAACTGAAACTTAATTTAACGCAACTGCAAAGTAATTTTTTGAGGGAAGTTTTAATAAAAATACATAGTAAAATGTATCCATTTATTTATACTTTGCGTATATGTATAATTTACAGAAAACTTTCTTAAAAATAACGAAACCCGTTTCTATATAGAAACAGGAGAACAAATACAGGGTGTCTCAGAAGATCGTTGCGAAACTTAACGTACTGGTCTATCATACCATGACAAACAAGATTTACTCAGGAACTTGTGTCCGCAAACTCGAACGGTGACCGCTAGAGGCCAATGTTCGCAGGCTTATGGAGAGTGGGAAGTGTATCATTTCAGGCGAGCACGTTACAGCAGAAGTTGAATCTGTTTACTAACTCAGTTTTTTATGGACATTTTGTGGAAAGAGAGCTGTCGATCTGATGGTTGACCTTCCAGCAGCTATACGCCGAAACATTTGGTTTCAGCCATCTGGTTTCTGATGGAACATCTGCACAGTTTAGCAACACTGTGCGGGAATACCTGGATAGAACATATCCTGATCGCTAGATTGGCAGAGGCGGACCAGTCGTATGGCCACCGGGATACCCCGACCTGACTTTCCTGGATTCTACCTGTCGCGATACATGAAGTCTATGGGGTATGAGACGACAGAAACATCAGACATTGATCTCGTCGCCAGGATCATCTAAGCGGCAACATGTGTCCGTGACCCATCTGCCCATTTTGAACGGGTCCGTGAATCCATGCGTCGACGCTGTGAAACATGCATTGTGGCGAATGGACTTTACAGATCATATTCAATTCAAGAGCAATATCGCAAAATAATTTTAAAATGAGCATATATAGTAGCTTTTATCATCTTTTTGAGACTATGTATTATGTTTTGTATTAGGTCTGTTTTATAGGACAAGTTTCGCGTTAAACGAATTCTTTTGCGCATTGAAATCTTCCACTAAAAGGAGGTCTAAGGTTCCACTAAAAGGAGGTCTGCTTGCAAACTATTAAATTTGCTGAAAAGAATTACTCAACAACAGAACGAGAAGCATCCGCCATTGTTTGAGCATTAAACAAGCTCCTGGGGTATACTGAAGGCTCTAACATTACAATAGCGTCTGATCAACAACTCCTCAAATTTCTCATGAGTCTTATGTCCCCGGTAGGTTATTTTGCGAGATCGGCATTACAACTGCAAGCACTGAACCTGAAAAATAAATATTTTCCGAGGAAAAGCAATGTAGTAACAGATATTCTGTCCAAGCCTCAACACCAAGAACCCAAACCATGTCAGTTAGTTAATATATCTCTCTACATCCCCTCGAGAAGTCCAAGTGAAATCATGAACCAATAACTTCAAGATGAAGACGTAAGAAAGACTGTAGGGTTTCCTTTAGTTCAACTAACCTTTTTATTGAAATTGTTGTTATCGTTCCTGAACTCCTCAACTTCCCCTCACATTTCCTTCCCAGAATGTAAATTTAAACTTACGCTGCTACTCTAATACTCTTGGCCATTTCAAATAATTGACTCAACCTAAGTTAGCCGTAACTTTACGTGCTAATCCAGCATCATTCTATTTTGACTTGAATTGATTTTATGCAATAACGTTTCATTTCCAAGGAAATTCGTCTGTGTTATTGTAAAGCATGAAGTACGTGCTTTTTGTCTGTTCTTTAATTGGAAATAATAAAGGCTTATTTTCACACATGTGCAAGAGTTCTCCAGGTTCTTTTTGTAGGATATAGATTTAGTTTATGTGGAACAGAAGCGATAGATCTTGTAAGATAATCAGCTCTTTTGAAGGTTTCGGGAAACAATTTCTCTTTTTGCATGATTTGCGAGGTTTGATTATCGTCAAAAGTTTGATTTTTCTGCCTCGCTTTTTATGTTTCAAAATTTGCATCGGTTTTTCAGCACGATTTTACATTATGCGATTAATTAAATAATGCTATCTTTCGTGCGAGAAGTATGTTTAAATTTTTGGCGCAAAATACATTATTAATTAAAGCGAATATGTTACAGCTCTCAATGATGTGTCACCATGTTCTATGTAAATCACTTATTGTTATGATTTCCTCGGTTTGACCTAAGAACGCGACGTAACCCTGAACTCAAAGTGGTTTCAAAGGAAAAAAAAAATATTCTTACTCTACCTATGGTTAACAAACCATGTCATTAGATTTATGAGGGTCATAAAAACGTGACTGGAAAATTAATCGCACAGATCTTCTTGTTACTTTCTAGGTGTTTAATCAAAATTCAATTTTTCCACGTAATCAGTTCTAGCTATAGTAAAGTTTTCAAACTAGGCGCATTTCTAATTTTGTTTATAATCGAATACTTTTCTAATATTCCTGATTTCAGATGAAAAATTTTAGCCAACATGACTTTTTCCAACTGAAACTTTTTGATGAAAAGATCTTCTTCACGGTGTTGTCCAATATAAATAAAGTAAAAGCGTTATTGTAAGTAGTTATTGTATGCTTAGTTCATCAAATACTAATGTAAATAAACTTAGAATTTTTTTATTTTTTAATGATGAAAAATTTCAAACCATGAAATTTTATTGCTTGGCTAAAATTTTTATGACATCAGAGCAAAAGATTAAAATATGTAAATCTACAGAACAATTTTATGCTTGTATTTAGAGATGGATCGATGAAGATGTATGGTTAATCAAACGACTAGGGTCTTTTCTAACTCAGCCCTGATAATTTCATTACCAACTGACACTGAGCTGAACGTCCCTTAATTAAAATTTCCAATTTAGACTTACTCCCCGCTTCTTTACAGAATGTTTCCAAATTTCTAGTAAATAATGTGTAATTTTTTTTATTTCATCAGTTTTTATCAGTATTATAATGCAGTTTTTCAACATAATCCCATTTAAATGAATATATATTTATCCCAACGAAAACCTTGTAAGCCGTCGTCAAAAGACTTTTTACGTGTCTCCTGTCTTCTTCTCTCCTTATGGCTTAAACTATCAAATCTAACACCCTGTAAAGGTTTTTTTAAATGTGAGAACAGAAGGCTCCTCACAAACATTGAACATTTTCTGAAGTTTTCACATCTTCTTTCTACAAAAAAAAAAAAATGACTACATATCATAATCTTCTTCACATCTTCCACGGTTGCAAAAGCAGTGCTACGAAAATGCGCTTGTATCTGTAATACAACTGAATTGCACAAACAATATTGCACTAGATAGCTCCGTAAACATATCAAAACTTTTTTCCAGCCGATAGCGTTGCCCATAGGTTATAGGATTCCTAGAACTCTGAAAGCATCCCACGTATAAATGCAAATGCCGAGTAGTCTTATGACAATGCCGAATAGTTTTATGACAATGCCGAGTAGTTTTATGACTTTTTCTTCTTTTTTAACAATCACATGATTTAGAAGATCTTTATCTCTACTGTCTTTCGAGTAATGTATATAACTACAAAAATTTTAATACGAGGATATAATACAGTAATTTTTCAGTTTTTATGACTAAGTTTGCCTTGTGATCAAAGATCATTACAGGTGCTGTTGGAATGTAATGAACACTTTTGTTTCACCTAAAAATATCTTTAAATACACGAATTAAATGCTACCACGCATAGTCCGGTTTCAACCAGTTCGGATTCATTATAGTTAGGTCTCAAAATTTTAAAACAAACTGAACTAAACAAAATAAAAATAAATTCTAAAAAATAAATTTAAAAATTTAAAAAAAAGAAAATATGAAATTTTTCAGATTTTAAATTACGTCCAAAGGGGCGTTTTATTAACATTTTGTGTGTTACCTTTATTTATTAAATATCATGCTCTTCGCACTTAAACCATAAAATTCAGTACAATATCGCAAAATAATTTTAAACTGAGCATATCTTTAGAATTTCCTATACACAGTCTCACGCGCTGGAGATAAAAATGTTTTTTCTGTACAACGTTGCCATTGCTCGCTTTGCAATCCTTGGGTTTGTTAATCAAAAATTCGTTAACGTTTTACAACATATGAAATCGAAAGTAATACGAATTCCACATTTCAAATTGTGCCTTCCAGATGCCCATATTCGCAGCAGGATTACGTCATTCAAAATTCGATGGCTCTAGGTACTGTCGTTTTATCACAATGCGAGAAACATACATACATTTATGCAGATTCTTCATTATTTAATTTCTTTAAGTATAATACAGGGCTGCAATATTTGGTGGCAGCAGTTTGAAAAGTGAACCGACATTTTATGTTTCCGACGCAAAATCGCAGAACGAAAACAATAGTCCTTCAGGGACAAAGTCCCTTTGGACTAAAAAGTATTGCGTCCAAACGCGCTTTTTTTTACGTTTTGTGTGTTACCTTTATTTATCAAACATCATGTTCTTCGCACTTAAACCATAAAATTCAATTCAAGAGTAATATCGCAAAATAATTTTAAAGTGAGCATAGCTTTGGAATTTCCAATACACAGTCTCGCGCCCTGGAGATTAAAATGTTTTTTTTTTTTTCGTACACTGTTCCTATTGCTCGCTTTGAAATCGTTGAGTTTTTTAATCAAAAATTTGTTAAAGTGTTACAAAATATGAAATACACTCATGTCCATAAATTAAGGATAATTCGGAGTCACGCGGAAATCGAACTCTAAAATAAATATATCACCTGTAAAATCACTACACACATCTTCAAGAATCATATGCAAATTTCAGGAAGTAACCAGATGACACCGATGGTACGTCACAATAACGAGAGTGTGAGATAGTGATATATAAGGAATACAGGCAAAGAAGTAAAATTGTTCGCAGGCGCTTTATAAGCATTTCAGTGCAATAACCGAATAGTTATGACACAAAGGACGCATTTGGATGATTTTTTACGTGGTAGAATTATCGGCGGTCTGGAATGTGGGCGTACTCAACTGGAAGTATCAGACGAACTTGGAATTGTCCAGAGTGTCATCTCCAGGCTTTGGCAATAATTCCAAGATGATGGTAATGTGAGTAGACATTACAGCACAGGTCGCCCCAGAGTTACAACGCCGAATGAGGACCGGTATTTGGCAGTTACTGCCAAAAGAAACAGGCGGAGCACAGCCTCAGACCTGTCTTGTCAGCTCTCTTCAGCCACTGGTACGACAATTTCAAGGCAGACCGTGTACAGACGCTTAGGGCAGATTGGTCTATATGCCCGTAGACCTGTCAGATGCGTTCCACTTACTGCAACTCACTGTCGCCTGCGGTTAGCCTGGAGTAGAGAGCATGCATTGTGGACATCGCAACAGTGGGCTTGTGTGATGTTTTCCGACGAGTCCAGGTTTAGCTTGCAGTCTGATTCTTGCCGGACTTTCATATGGAGAGCTCCAGGTACTCGTTACCACCAAGAAAACGTCATTGAACAACACGGTTACGGTGGTACAGGAGTGCTCGTTTGGGGTGGAATTATTATGGGTTCCAGAACTGACCTGCATGTTCAAATTGGAACCATGGCAAGCCAGATCTATCGGGACGTCATTCTGGAACAACATGTACGTTTGTTTCGGGGCGCCATGGGCTTACAATTTGTGTTTATGGATGACAACGCCCGTCCTCACCGTGCAAACATCGTAAGCGAATGCCTTCAATCGGAGGATATCACCCGTATGCCTGGCCAACATTCTCACCGGACTTGAATCCAGTAGAGCACATGTGGGACATGCTTGGCCGACGAGTTGCAACACGTCAACCTCCTCCTACATGTCTACCGGAACTTCGGAGAGTATTGCTTTTTGAGTGGTGTAATATCCCCCAAGATCATATCGATAATTTGATACTCAGCATGCCTAGGCGTTGTACGGACTGTATTGCATCGTCTAGAAGACATACAATGTATTAATAATCATACCAACCATGTAATATTGGTGTTTTGTAAAGAGGTTTTTTTTGTAATTTTAATAATATCAAACATATAGCATCTTTTTTTGCTCTTTACCTTTTGTTTAATAAATAAACTTTACAAAGAAGTCAAATTTGTTTTGCTTCTAACTCTTCTTTTGCCTGATTTTGCATTATCCTTAATTTATGGACATGAGTGTAGATAATAACACAAATTTCAAATTCCAAATTTCCGATTCCAGTTGCCAATATCGGAGTGAAAACGTAATTATTCAAATTCTGATGCCTCTAAGCACCGTCGTTTTATCACAGTGCGAGAAACATACATACATTTATGCAGATTGTTCATTATTTAATTTCTTTAAATACAATACAGGGATCTAATATTTGGTGACAACAATTTGAAAAGTGAACTAACAAAAGTTTTGAAAACAAAATGACAAAACGAAATTAATAGCCCTTCTGGGCCAACGCCCTTTGAACTAAAGAACTTAGTTCACAGAGTAATTTTTAATGTATAAATAAACTGATTTTATGTTTTTACACAGTTAATTTAGATTCCGTCAGCATAACTGAATGCATCATATCGAACACTTACGTTAGTTAGCGAAACGCGCATTAGCATAAATGAAACAGCTATTGAAAATTATTGGAATGATTTAAATCTTGTCTTGGTATATTAGGGAACTTGATCTCAAGACTGAATATATAGCCTTACAATTCACAAAACGATAAATTATATAATTTGTTGCTGCAAAGAATTGTATCGAAACTAAAGGCTAGTGCCGGGAAATGTGCAGACATCAATACTGCAGTTTTTAGAGAATAAATAACGAGTTACGACAGAAAATCATTCTAATAAATAATTTATTAATCGCGTTTTATTTATTGAACATCGATTAAAAAAAAAAATTCTCGAAGGAACGAACTAATTTTTTGCACGTATTAAGTTCCTCAACAAGATCGGTTTCAAACAGTTTCGTTATACTATTTGTAATTGAAACTAACTATCTGGAAAATATGAGATATATACATATACCTGTGAGATAAAAAAATACGTAGCTATAAATTATATCTTAAACTAAACATAGCCTCTAAATTCCTTTTTAAATTTGGGAACTTCCCCTCCTTCTTCTAAAAATAGTAATAACTTTTTCAAAACTGTGACATACCTGAAAACTAATTCCACATTATGTCAGCCAATCAGATTGAACAAAACTTTTACTATAAATACCACCGCAACCAACTACTAATCCATTTTTGCCCTTTTTTCTGCTTTGCCTTTGCTCTAGCTTACACGTGACCCTCGTTTCGCAGCATCGTCCATTGTCTGACGATGGGCTAAGTTTTCAAAATTGGGAGTGGTATATTGCACCCATAATCTTGTGAGAAGCAAATATTGTGTCTTTAGAATTGCTTTATCAATAATAAAATTAGGCTACATCGGTCTGCAGCTCCATCATGCCATCTACGGAAATGGTTTTATCTTCCGCCAAAACTACAACATCATATTTGCATACATATGGTATATGTGTATGTTATCAGGATTTTCTAACCTTAAATTCTCCTGTGCTTCATTTTTTACATATTTCGGGTTTAGTTATGAAATATATCCCACATACAGTTCTTAAAAGTTGCTAGATATGACTTGAGTTATGAGAAATTAAAATTTATCTTTGACTAATTCTTTCAAAAGAGTGCTACTTTGTTCCAAATAGAACATGCACCTGATTATATTTCAGCAAATCATTTGCAGGCGACACCACGCCCGCCCCTAAAGAGAAAACATGCTTGAGTTTTTAACTTTAGTTTTGGCGTCAACTGCTACATATTCACTTCCGCATCTCGCCCATACCTCGATAATTTTCAAATTTGACACCAATATTTGAAGAAGTAGGACTTATTCTGCTGCTGCTTTTCGTATCGAAATTATTCATCTACATTGAATGGTTATTAGTTGACGTTATGAAATTTAATTTTTAATCTAATCAAGGCACTGCTTCGCATACGCTTGCACTGCCAAGGTTAAAGGATTTCCTGAATATTTCATTTTAAATATTGTTTAACAGCAGTGTTCCACATGACGTTTGCAAAAGCAAAGAAAACGTCAAATCGAATAAAATATGTTGGAATAAAGTATCCATACAAAAATGATTAATAATTTACGAAACGCAAAAATATATAAAATTAACCGCTTTGAAGAGTCGTTAGGTTTTTTTGATGCTGAGAGACGTGAAAATGTACAGTACCATCGCCGGGACTCGATCCTGAAGCTCTCGAATACTCGCCGAGTGTGCTACCGTTACATCACGAAAACATGCTGGAAGGAGGGAGAAAATACCTTCCCCTTTGAAAGGCTGACTGGGGATTAGGGGAACCAATCTCGAACTGGTGGTGACGAATTATTGTCCACCACCTTTTTGGCTCGAGTGTCATTGTAGAGTTTTGAGGTTATTTTGAAGCAGGAGCCCGAATATGGATCTCTCGAATACGCACTAAGTGAGTTACCGTTACATCCCGAAGGTATGCCGGAAGAAAAAATACCTTTTAGCATAAAAGGAATGTTGACGAAATTCAAAAAGAAGAAATCATCATTTTTATTACTTAGGTTTTCGAATGGGAGGGAAAATCGAAACGTCAACAAATATTTAAAAAAACTATTTTTCAGTGACTTTCTAATATATGGTGCCACAGTTATCAAAATGAAAATTAAAATGCATTTGCGAAATTTCGATAAAGTTCGGTAAAGCATCAACCCAAAATGCAGCTCTCTTAGAGTCAAAATTTGGAGAAAAGGGCATAATAATCCGTCACGCTTGTCTGATTAATCAAATCTACAGTCTTAAAACTTGATATTTTATGGTATGGAATTGCCCGAAATCGTGGGGATAAAAAGACCAACAATATCTTGATAATATAAACGGAAGTTAGTTAATGGTATATACGTATCAGTGATTTCTGCACAAATTCGTTCCATGTTGACTATACATATTAACTAGTGTTCAGGCAACACCTAATAAGAATGATCATATCATTCAATATTTATTACAAGTATGTTATGTTTCATTAAGCGCAGCTTCCTCTAATGGTTATAATTATGTTTTAAACATTTGCAAACTAAAATATATTTAAAAAAAGTAACCTTAATTCAAAGTACTTCTGTGTTAACTGCGCTACCATACATAGGAAACTAACTAAAACGTGGCATTTTAGTTTCATTGGGATGCATTGGCATCGAAAATGTTTGCTATTAATTTATATAGATTAGATTTATAAATTAATAATTAGAGTTTTTATAATAGCATTCGTATTTTTAATGGAATTTATGTAAGTCATAGATCGTTACAGTCAATTAAATTTCTACATTTGAAGTACCTTTCATAATGAAACATGAATAAACATTCTTTTTTATGTAATGCTGTAACTTTATATAATCTATATCCTAAAAGCTAGTGGTTGACAATGTTGTAAAATAAATGTCATATTCGGATTAGACTACTCGAAAATTTCGTAACAACCATTCAGAAACGTTAGAGGTAAGGAGGAAAAGTTCTAAGCGCAGAACAATGTAATTCCACAGCAATGAATACTTTAAATTATCCGAATTATTTAATCCTGTTAATTGTCCCATCATCTACTCTAAAATCCAAGTTAATTTCTATTTTTTTTAATTAGCGAAAGAAACTTGTCTTTTTATTAAGGAAGTTTTGTAAAAAAAAATTTTAGCTGGAAATCCTTCCTTTCTTCGAAGATTTTCAGCTAATATCAAATATTCCCCAAAATCTTCTAGGCTTGACTTCAGAACTCTCTTCCACCGGGCAGACATTTTCCAGTTAGATAATGACCAGGCGTCAGCCGGATCAGTTGGATATTTTGCCATCTTTGTCACTGAAACTGTATTGAAAACCTCACTCCCTTGTTATACCACAGGGAACCAGAACCAGCTGTTATTCCTCTTGCAGAAAAGGAATGAAAAAGTTATACAAATATCCATTCTTCTTCGAGATTCTAAGCTAAACCCAACCCACCAGTCTCCTAGCGGTTAAGACCCCTGAATACTAAAAATTCGACCTGGGATCGATACAGAGCTAAGGACTGACTGCATGGTTGATTTTCAAGGTTTTTCTCATGTGTAATGTGAATGCAAACCGTTTTCCTTCAGAGTTCTTAATGAAAGCGTCTCTGATCTTAAGCAAATAGCCTTCATGGCTTTGCCATATCCAAATAATTTAACCTAACCTCTGGCGCAACGTGAGTACGAGTCAGTTTCGTTCAGAAAGCCTTCTACGAAGGCATCTGTTCCCTTAATCAGATATCCATCTTGTTCTTTGCATATCTGTATAACTTAATCAACCTGGAGCTACCTTCTGTAGGTATGGAAGTTTTCTCCAATAAACACAACTTTAGGATTTCTTTCGCAGACATTAGGTTATTTTGAAGCAAAATATGTGAAAAATATGCAGTGCTCTCGCCTGGACTCGAACCAACGACCTCTCGAATACGCGTCAAGTATGCTTTCAATTACACCATGAAAACGTACGGAAAGGAGGGAGAAAATACCTTATATACTTCCCCTTTTTAAGGGCGACTGGGGATGAGGGGACCCAATCGCCAAATTCTAGTGGTGACAACTTATTATCCACCACATTTTTAATTCCGGGGCCACTTATGGAGTCATTAGGTTGCTTTAAAATAGGAGACGGAAAAAATTTACAATGCCCTCTCCGAGATTCGCTCACTGGACCTTTCAGATACCTCCAGTTTTACCTGTCAAATACCTCCAGAGTATACGTCCAGTTACACCACGATGGCATGCGGAAAGGAGGGAGAAAATACCTTATATGCAGGGAAAGTAAAAAAAAAAAAAAAAAAA
>KK121845.1:636893-648183 GCA_000611955.2 Stegodyphus mimosarum
TTTGCTTCGCAGAGCAATTCGCGGAAGTTGGCCTCTATCTAAAAGGGTGCGTAGCAAGATATACTAAATACTACCGCACTTTAATTTGTTTTACAATGCAATCACGTAGTAAGCACTATGGCTTATAAATTTAAACTGCTAGCTGGTCAGGCGAACGTTGAGTGGCGTGACCGTGATCTGAGGCAAAGCTCTCACACACCGAGAGGTTTCTACCTCTGGCTTAAATAGTGCTTGGCTCAACTTCAAAAATTAGCATAAGCTAAAAACGCGCGCTTCTTCTGACAGGAAGTTGAAGCAGAGAGGAGATAGAAAAGATTTAAATTAAAATAAACTTGGTTAGTTTAACTAAAACCTTACAAACATGCCCACGTTTAATTTACATATCGAATGCATATTTTGTGAAATGAGGGCCTCAAAATGTAAAGTACTTTAATATAACTATACACCATGCCACAAAAAGCATGCTGCCATTTGAATGTAATCCTAAGCAAAATATTTATTACGTATAAGCAATATACATATATACCGCATTTAATACCAATTTTACGCAAATCGATATACAGTTTTTCCAGAAATCGGCGCTAAAAATTATCTAGTTAGAACGCATGTGTTATATAACCTGTATTAGTACTTTGGATACAACCAGATCAATTTACAGCAATACGTCAGTTCTAGCAGGTGCCAATAAATTCCTTATAACGGAGCTGTGGTGAAAGAAGCCCAGGGTAAAGTTTAGTCAGACAGAACACTTAATTAAATCAAATCAGATTTAATAAGTCTCTACTTGAGACAAAATACACTACAAGATATATTTTAAGTTAAGCTAACTTGACTAAACATTAGCTATAGAACAAAATTTAAATATCGAGGAATTTGGTATGCAATTGAACCTAGAAGCAACCACAAATTCCTAGCGGATACTAACGCATTTAAACTGTCAATTGCAGCTTGCCATTTGGATAATCATTTCGATGGACTCTTCTACATTGGCTGGGATTGTCATCAGATATTCGCCAACATTCGCGAATTCACTCTAAGCGCAGCCCCACTGTTTCTCATTTGCTCGCTCTCTTGCGCACTCAGCTTCTACGGTTAAAACTTTTTTAACACCTATACTTGCCGCCTAAAAATCTGCATAACCTTCTGGAAAGAATGAGTGATTTGAAGTAAGAAATGGCATTAAAGATGCAAATTAAAAATAACTTGTTAATTAAACAAACTCAGTTGTCGCAATGTTAGTTATTTTGTATTTTAAAAGGAAAAGCAAATTATTTTCTTTAAAAGTATAATTTACTTTATAACACCATTTATAAAAAAATAATTTCTTATAAACATAGACTATTTGATAAATGATTTCTAATAAACATATAATTAATAATCTTTTATAAGCATAAAACTCTATTTCTAAATTTATAATTCAAAAATAATCTTTAAACCAACTTTCATACCGTACTTTAATAATCCAATCTTTTTTATCAGAACGCGAAAACACAGGTAATGAGTTTTTAGCACATGCCTTTAAAGTGCGAGAGTTTCCACTGCGATACACAAACAATGGCTTCAATTTGACATCACCAGATGCATTTCCACCTTACATTAAAAGTAATTTGATCCTCTGATGCTTTATAGCCTGGGTGAGATTCCCCTTTTGCTGGTAAAGAAACTATAGAAGATAGTTTCTTCCAGCATAACCCAGTTTCGCCTGGTAAAAATTTGACGCTGCTTCTTTTCGCTTTCACCGACAATGCAAATACTGTGAATCCCTGAACGTTTTTTAAAGCGAATGAACTGCCCATAACTTGCTTAAAAATTTTCATCAGTTTTTTTTTTACTGTTTTGCTTCAAGTGCAGAAAAAGGACTTGATGCTTTGGCTTGAATTTCTAGTTGACTTAAGAGAATTTCTTTTTTTTTGGCTACAATCCTTTGCCCAAAGTGAAAGAAATCTTTCCATATTTAACATCAAAGGACTTGTTTGTCTTGCAAATTTCTTGGAAGCAAAAGAGTTTTGTAGCCATTCCATACTCCTCATATTTCTCTTTATCTTTCACAACCTTTCTAACTGAAGGCTCATTTATTTTTTAGTCTCTTGAAATCTTGGCATATGACGCAACGTCTTTATGAATTGTAATAATTTCTAGTTTGTTCTGTAAATTCAGTAATTTATGCTTGATTGGTTCATAGCAGCTAATTTTAGATTTTCGTTTCTAATTCATTATAAATGGGTTTTAACTGTAATTAAGGTGAATTTATAAAACGAGTCTATATAACTCAAACAAGGCACAATTCATAATTTTTTCACAGTTTCAATATCATTTTCCAATAGTTAACTATAACTTCGAACCATTAAACTTTCAACAGCACAATGGTGATGTCAGTCTGAAATCCCATGGTCAAGGTATGTTTCCCTTCCTTCTTCTTCATTTATACTAGCTTTTACTGCTTATCATTAACGATATTAATACCTTTTTTAAATTTTTGTATGCATGTAGTTCCTCTTTACATAACATCTGTACACGGGCTATTGAAGCTTTATTTACATTTCCTTATCACTCCTGCCAACGGAGAAGGTCCAAGTGAGAAGAAATGGTTCATTCTTGGCAGAGACCATAGTTCAATGACTTTCAATATATTCTGCACGAGAGAGAAAGGGAGAATTTTCTGCTATGCGTATAAATGTAGAACGATTTTCTTTTACTCATTCATTTATTTTTGTTACAGAAATTTCAGTACTTAGCGCTTTTGATTTATAAATTTTTTCTCTCTCCCAAAGATCATTATTTGCTCCGTAAAAATTGGAACCATTTCTAACGCTTAACTTGTTCATCTGTGATTTATTCTCAGGATTTTTTTATTCTCAAGGCGTCTCGAATCGAAAGGTATCACTTTTGTCTGCTGCTGTGTTCCGAAAAGTGTATGAAAATCTACTTTTTTCTGATATTGTGTTTCTTTTTTTCTGTTTTGTCTCAAGGTAGAAACAAGCGGCATATTGCCTTGTATTCCATATTTGGACTTAGCTCCTTTTATTTATTTTTGTTTCCCTGTCTTAGCTTAAATTTAGCTTCCTAACTAGATTTTAAATTGCTATCAAACTGGAACAGTACTTTTTTTTTCCTTTGGCTTTGCCGCCGCTTTCAACTAACTGTAGCACACTTAAAGAGTTTTCAAAGCGTCACACTCCTGATCAGAGGTTCTTAGCTCTTTTTTTTTCCTCTCATAAAAAGCAAATATTTAGAAAGGCTCAATCACTGAAATGAGGCTTCCCCACTTTTTTCCCTTTTTTTTTCATTTACGTTAGGTTAGTATTTTCAACACCTCACTCAATATACTGCATATTTACAACAGCACGCTAGAGCCGTTGGTAATAGATCACATGAACTTCTCCATTATTTGGCAAATTGTTGATTGCACATCAGGACACATTCATGATTAGTGTGGAAGTTTGGAACATAGGAAACTTTAAACGTCGTTCTGACTCCAAGAAGATTAATATTTATTTACATTTTTTGGATATGGAATAATACAGACAGAAAATCAGTCAATGTTCTTTTTCTTATTGAAGGCTTACTGTTGCCACTCTGGTGAAAAGAAAAACGCATGAGAGAAGTTTCGCTGATGGCGCTTCATCAACGCGAATGATGTCGCCACACACCCCCTTGCCAGTGATAGCGTTATACCTTGTAATCCTTCAGGTATGCAGGAAATCTCACCCTTCGTCCAGCTTTTGTGTATCTAGGATGAATATCTTTGGAAGAATCATTGTCTCTAGGAAGTGGAGGTGAGATTTTGGAGTTATCAGCTTCGTGTGTCTGGAGATTTGCTGTTATTTCATTCTTGAGGCTGAAACATGGTTTCAGTCTATCTATCGATATCCTTTTAATTTTACCTGAAACTTCCACATCGAAAAATTTCTCGAAACGTTTCTTAACTAAATATGGTCCTAGATAGGCTGGTTGAAGAGAAGATGAAATCATGTTATTATAGATGAATACATGTGAACAATTTGCTAAGTCCTTGTGTACGAAAATTGTTTTTTTTTCATGGCTGGTTGTCGGTGTTGGTTTTAGGTTTTGGATGTGACTTTGCAATTTTTGTATAAAATCTGAATGCGTAACAGTGGGGACATAACTGAAAAATTCTCCAGGCAAACAGATTGGTGCACCGTACACAAGTTCAGCAGAAGAACAATGCAAATCCTCTTTAATGGCGGATCGAATGCCAAGAAGAATCAAAGGTAGAACGTCAGTCCAAGAATTTGACGTTTGCAGGTGGGATTTTAGGCTGTTTTTCAAGGTTCGATGTTGTCGTTCAATTAAACCATTAGACTGTGGGTGATAAGCCGTGGTGCTATTAGCCTTGAAGCCTAAGTATTTGCTCAAGGATCTGAAGAGTTGGCTGTCAAATTGTCGACCTTGGTCAGACGTTATCTTCTCTGGAATTCCAAATCTGGAAATCCAAGTCGTGATGAGGGCATGGGCGACGGACTCTGCGGTTTGGTCTTCCAGAGGTACAGCTTCGATCCACCGAGTGAATCTATCGATGATGGTAACCAGGTACCTAAAACCTTTGCAAGATGGTAAGGGGCCAACAATATCGATATTAAGGTGCTTGAAACGTTGACTGGGGACTTTGAATTCAGCAGCTGGAGCATGGGTATGTTTGTGTATTTTGGCTCGTTGGCATTGCAAACATGCTCTAGACCACAGCTGACAGTCTTTGTTTATGCCAGGCCAGATGAATCTTTTTGTCACCAGCTTCGTTGTTGCACGAATTCCAGGATGGGATAAGTTATGTATAGAGCAAAATAATTGTTTTCGAAATTCTTTAGGAATATATGGCCTGTTAAAATTAGTGGAGGTATCACAATAAATTTTCTTATTGCTATCCGGAATAGGAATTTGTACTATTTTGAAACTGGAATTTGATTTAAGAATCCTGAGGTCTTCATCCTCCTGGCAATCTGCAATAACTGTATAATCAATTGGAGCTGGGATAGCGATGGTGTCGATTCTCAATAGCGTGTCAGCTACAATGTTTTCTTCTCCAGAAATGTAGCGTGTCTGTAGTGAATTCGGC
Source organism: Stegodyphus mimosarum (assembly GCA_000611955.2). Taxonomy (NCBI): domain Eukaryota; kingdom Metazoa; phylum Arthropoda; class Arachnida; order Araneae; family Eresidae; genus Stegodyphus; species Stegodyphus mimosarum. The sequence continues at coordinate 641,968 of KK121845.1, forward strand.
AATGTAGTTCAACTGCCGTACTTGTCTTGGAGAAGCTTTATCTAAATTTTGGTGGAAAGCGAAAGTGATACGTTTATGATCAGTGAAGACAGTAAACGATCGTCCTTCCAGAATGTGTTTAAAATGCTTTATCGCTAGGTAGATTGCAAGTAGTTCTCGATCGTATGCACTGTAATTTCTCTGTGTTTGTGAGACAGATCGGGAGAAAAAACTTAGCGGTTGTTTGTCATTATCGGATAGTTGATGAATCACGGCACCCACGGCAGAATCAGATGCATCTGTAGTTAGGGTGATCTGCGCCGCTTGATTGGGATGAACTAACATTACAGAGTTGCACAGTGCGCTTTTGATATCAGTGAAAGCCTTCAGCGCATCTTCGGTCCAAATTAAAGCTTTTTTGCTGTTTTTCTTCACTCCTTTCAGTAAGATTGTCAGGGGTTGTTGTAGTTTGGCGCAGTTTGGAATGAAACGATGGTAAAAGTTCACCATGCCCAAAAATCTGCGTAAGCTTGTAAAGGATTGTGGTTTAGGATATTCTTTAATTGTATTGACTTTCGATGAAAGAGGCTTGATTCCTTCCTTTGATATTTCATATCCTAAAAATTCAACTTTGCTCAGACCAAATTTGCATTTTGCAATGTTTATGCACAGTCCATAGTTATTGAGTCTTTGGAATATTAATTCAAGATGTTTTTTGTGTGTTTCAGTGTCTGGCGAGGCGATGAGGATATCGTCGAGATAGCAAAATACAAAGTCTAGGCCGCTAAGCACTGTATTCATAAACCTTTGGAAGGTTTGTGCAGCGTTGCGTAAGCCAAATGTCATATAAGGAAATTCAAAAAGTCCGAAAGGTGTTATGATGGCTGTCTTCGGAATGTCAGCTTCATGCACAGGAATCTGTTGGTAGGCTCTTAGCAAATCTATTGTTGAAAAAATTGTTTTTCGATACAGAATATGAGTACAGTCCGTTAGAAATGGTAGTGGGTAACGGTCTGGAACAGTATTTGCATTAAGGCCACGGTAATCGCCACATGGTCTCCAGTCACCGGATTTTTTTAAAGTGAGGTGTAATGGACTTGACCAGCTGCTTTTGGATGGTCTGCAGAGACCTTCCTGCAGCATATAATCGAATTCCTTTTTCGCGGCAATCAACTTTTCTTGAGAAAGTCTTCTGACTTTAAAGGATACAGGGTTACCTTTGGTTTCGATGTAATGTTGCACATCATGTTCTTTAACTTTATTGTTTTTTATGTTGGGTTTAAGTAAGTTAGGAAATTTGTTTAGGATGTCTCTATATGGGTTGTGAAAAGTATTAACAATGAATTTAGGAGTGACGCTATTGTTACACAAAGCACCTGTAGTTGCTAATGAGGTGGTGCCATCAATTAATTTTCTGTTTTTACTATCAACTAACAAATTAAAATGTGAAAGAAAGTCTATTCCGACGATAGGTTTATTAACATCCGCAATGATAAAAGGCCAGTTGAAAGATCTGCGTAGCCCTAAATCTAGCTCTAATAATTTTTGACCATATGTTTTGATTGTTGTACCGTTAGCTGCGAATAACTCAAGCTTAGCCACAGTTCTTTTTTCCGATGGTGTTGGTGGAATAACCGATATTTCCGCTCCGGTATCAATTAAAAAATGGGTTGCTGATGCGTTGTCACGAATATATAGACGACTCAGCTGTACCCCTTGACTTTCTGTCGTCATCGAAGGCCGGGGATTCAGTTTTCCTGTTTCGAGGCCTGATATTTACATGGTGGAGTGCACTTGTACGCTCTCTCACCAAAGCGTTGATGAAAATAACAATTATTTGGGTTATTGTTATTTTTGAAACTATTTCTAGAATTCGACCTGTATCGTCGTCTTTCTGGACTGGGGTTATTGTTATTTTTGAAACTATTTCTAGAATTCGACTTGTATCGTCGTCTTTCTGGACTGGGGTTTCTACGCCTATTCATTTCTGCTACCTGCAGTGTTAAGTTTGATATCTGTTTCTGTAGATCTTCGGCGGTAATGTTATCAGATGGGGAAGAAACAATGCGAGCTACCTGTGGTGGATTGGGATTTAATTCCCAAATTTTGTCAGCCATTGTAGACAATTTTGACAAATCATCACTGCTTACACATAAAATGCTCCGCATATTAAGTGGTAGTCGTTGCATCCACAATGTTTTCAAAAATTCATCTGGCACGTTCTCAGCCGCCAAGTTACGCATTTCGCAGAGAAGTTGGGATGGTTTCTTATCACCCAGTTCTAATTCGGTCAGAAGTTTCTGGGTTTTCTGTGTTTCAGAGTCGGCAAAAATTTCAATCAGCCTGTTTTTAATGGCCAGATATTTGCCGTTGTTTGGTGGTTTAGTGAGAATATCAGAGATTTGTGACAATGTCCCTGTTTCAATAGAACTGACTACATAATCATATTTTGTTTGATCAGCCGTTATTCCAGCATTGCGAAATTGGGCTTCAATCTGAAGAAACCATATTTTAGGGTCAGGTTTCCAAAAAGGGGGAATTTTGATGCTGACCTTGGCGACAGTCGCAGGTGTGGCATTAGTTTCAGTTTCTTTACTTTCATCTCCTTCAGCCATAGTAGAATTAGGCTTAACGGAAATGCAGCTATCTTTATCCAACTTTTTATTTTTTTAAAGCTTAAGCTTTTCTGCTTAAAGATTGCTTAGTAAAAACTAGTTCATTTATTCTTAACACATTTGATGCATTCAGAGAATTCTAATTGCATACATTATATCTGAAGGCATATTGCAATATAGAACAAGAATTTTTAAAATGGACTTACCATTTTCAGAGTATTTCAGTCTCGTTATATTACAAAAACATCGTACGTTCTTTTTCCATCTTTACACTTCATAAGTTGAATTGGATCGCATCCGGGTAAACCAGTGTTGAAGTTTGGAACATAGGAAACTTTAAACGTCGTTCTGACTCCAAGAAGATTAATATTTATTTACATTTTTTGGATATGGAACAATACAGACAGAAAATCAGTCAATGTTCTTTTTCTTATTGAAGGCTTACTGTTGCCACTCTGGTGAAAAGAAAAAAGCATGAGAGAAGTTTCGCTGATGGCGCTTCATCAACGCGAATGATGTCGCCACAATTAGGTTATTTCATGCTTCTCTTTCATCTTCTGCGTCTTACTAAGGCCCCTAATTATTTTTTATGTGTATAGTCTAGGCCTTATTTCTTTTTTCTTTTCCTAACCCACTTTTTACCTGACATTAAAAAAATGCTACGAAATTTTTCTTCTTCCAAACAAAATTGCCTTCTGATTTTTCGTCTTGCGGGTAGAAAGAATTAGCGGATGCAAAACAAGACAACTGTTTAGGAAGATGTCAATTGTTACTATAATTGGAGCGTTCTGTAAATAGTTTTTGTCCCGGTGGACTCCTTTTTCTTACGATTCGCACGTGCCTCAGGTATTTCTAGATCATTTGGAAATATTCGTCTTCTGCGACACTTGGTTTTATTTCAAGCACAGTAAGTGTAATTAATGAATATATAATCATAACTTGAAAATTGTTTACCAGTATTCCCCAGGTGTACGAAATATTTTAATAAGTTATCTCTCAGATGATCTGTTAAAATTTATAAATAATTTGTAAATTTCACTGCTTTTATTGCTTGATATTCTGGTATTATTGTTTGGCAAATGATTAAAAAATTACTGCGTAATGCATTGTTATGAAATCGAAGAATAATTGTTGTTATTCCTTGTCTAAAGTTTGGTTATATTATCTTTTCTCTGATGACGCATTAGAGGAAGTAAACACTAAGTCATCTTTCTTCTGTTAAGTAGTTACTCAAGAACAATTAATCAACTTTCATGTAACTTTTATCATTTGTTATTATATATGATCCTTTATTTCTTAATCTGTCACTTCTGACCTCCAGCATCAACTGATATTCCTTAGCTTTCTGAATTAGATTAAACCAAAACTAAAACATAACATAAGGAAACAGCTCCCAATACATATATAATCTCTGAATATTTTAAAATTCAGTATTGTCATATTTTCTTTCAGCATTGCCATACATTTTCACCGTCTCAAAATTTTTACCATATCATTCGAGTCATTATAGTTATTATTGGATTTTAGAGGGAAAATTGTTCTTTTGACAAGCAGTATTTCGATTGTGCAGGTAAATATCTTTAACACCATCTGTTTATTTCAAATACCTTATGCCTCTCTCTCATATCACTTGAGGAAGTAATAATTAATATTTTTACAAAGGTATTAATTTAATTTAATGGAACAGTAATTTTTTTTTTACAATAATGAATACAAAAAGTACTTTCTCCTTTAGATAAATTAAGACAGATTAAAAATCAAATTCTAATAGATGCATAACTTATGCTCACTCACAGAAAATGCAAACTGTGCATTTTGCTTAACCTAAACATCCTTCTCTCTTTTTTTTTCTTTCTTTACTGCCTATAGTACTGTCCAACAAATTAAAATGCCTGCATTTTGGTACTATATGATAAAAATTCAGCTTTTTTAATTTAATCCATATACAGGATTGCTATTACACAAATTTTAGAATCAATAGTTATTATTCTTATTTTATTTTGGGAAGCAATGAAAGGGTAGATAATATCTTCTTATCAAATCAATGAAGTCATCAATTTATCAGAGCACTGTCTGGTCTAAATGTAAGATGATTCACACATGTACATCAATGTAACACAGTTCATATTCTCTTTAAATGCATATGTCTGTTGCTGCAATGGAATTTACAGCAATCTCATATCATGCCAGCACACTAGAAGTGATGTTAGTATATTCAATGACAGAAGCTGGAATTTGACCTCTGTCTCAGACCGTAAATGCATTTTTTGTGCTATAAAGCATTATGCTAGCACATGAAAATGCTTAGATTTTGCTGTAGCCAATGAATTTAGTGTTTTGAATGATAGATGAGTATTTGTGTTGATGCTACCACCGCTATGCTACTTAATTTATTTTCTTGTAGCTTATCACCGTAGGTAGTTTTTTTTTTTTTTGAAGCAGAGGATAGAAAATATCACCACAATTATTTTGATACAGATAGTAGTATGTTTGCTATGTTCATTGTTCTGAATTATTGTTAAGAAACGAAAGTTGAAATATTTTTCATTTTGTATTGGGCATAATTTCTATGGAAGAATGAGACAGTTTGTATTATACATTAAGCCACTTCAAACATCACACCATATTGCTAATATAACCACTGTAAAATATTGTCAAATTTTTACTAGAACAATGGTCTGGTGTGAGCTTCTTCAGATGAAAATTTTATGAAATCTACTCATATGTGCTGTGATGGAGGGAAACTTACATATTACATAGTTGTACCATTATAACATAAATGGTGCTTATACTAAATAAAACTGCCAGTTTTTCAGAATGCACCATATTCTGGCAACCATGTGCATAACAGTTATTCAGTTGCATAATTTATTAACAAGCAGCATCACCATTTTTGTGTGCTGTTAGATTTGCCTGCAGTGGGCAAAATTTCATAAAATTTCTGAAGAAATACAGTATTTGATGCAAAAGTGCTAGTTTGATAGTTTCATGCTCTTCACAATCTGTATCTTTTAAAACACCATAAATTCATCTTTAAGTTCTTCAAGTTTATTTGAAATGATATTGACATTGTCCAGCTTACATTCCAGTTCTATAGTGTCGATCTTTATTTCATCATTAGTCACAAAGCCCTTCAATCACGTTATTTGTGTTTTCAAATTATCTCTTCAAATAAGAACAGTAATATGTGATGTTGACATTTTCCTAATGTTAGTAAGTTCCTCTGAAAAGAAATTTTAGTTCAAATATTGCGGAGATGGTCTGGCTAAATAGGACAACTGTTCTGGACTGTATCTACAAATTAACAAAACTAACTTCTTTTGAAATTCATCTATGATTTATTCATAATCTAACCAGTCAGTTAGCAGCCATTCAAAAACAAAAACAAGCATCAATCAATTAAAACACTAGTGTAAAAAAAGAAAATTATGTTGGCTCGTGCATGTTACATGATGGCAATTACTGCAAAGGAGAAAGTGTCTCCTTAAAAAAGCAGAGTGTCAGGTGTCAACACTAATGTTATTTTCATTTTAACAATGTTACAACAAACTACCAAAATACACAATTTTGAAAATGAAACAATTCATTCATTTTATTTCATTTTTTTTTTTTTTTTTTTTTT
>KK121845.1:648203-680405 GCA_000611955.2 Stegodyphus mimosarum
TTTTTTTTTTTTTTTTTTTTTTAATATAGACTTGAGTGATATAAAGAGTTAAAAAAGTGGTGTATTGGGTGATTTATTGCTTGTGTCCACTGATGGAAAAGTACCCATTTTTTTTGCAAGCTTAGCTGATCTGTATGTAAGTCAACCTCCATAATTTGTAAAAAGTTCTAAAAATTCTGACCTTATATGCGGAAATATACCGTAAATATGACTAGAAGCATATAAATAGGTACTTTTACACTCTTTAATTAGGAAAGTGAAAAAGTTGTTTTATGAATTGCTCATAACATCTTTAATGCAAAATTTAATTTTTAAGCTAGAAATTATTTGACAGATGCTGTACCACTAATCATAATACTCAATATCCCTCAGTAGAACATGACAATATTAAATTTAAAATTAGGCTAAAAAGGCAACCTTAAATTGGCATAAATGTTTCAATAATTTTTTTAGCTTCTAAAGAAGAGGGACCTAAGCGTCAAATCACTTTAAATGTCCATTTCAGTTTTCAAGTTGTTGCCACCAAATATTATCTCCATGTATTATATTTGAAGAAATTAAATAATGAAGAATTTGCATAAATATATGTATGTTTCTGGTATTGTGATAAAACAACAGTATCTAGAGCCATCAAATTTTGAATGACATAATCCTACTGTGAATATGGGCATCTGGAAGCCAAATTTGAAGTTTGGAATTTATTTTATTATCGATTTCATATTTTGTAAAACTTTAACAAATTTTTTATTAACAAACTCAAGGATTTCAAAGCAAGCGATGGCAACATTGTACATATTTCCGATATTGCTCTTGAACTGAATTTTATGGTGTAACTGCAGAGAACATGATATTTAATAAATAAAGGAAACACACAAAATGTTAAAAAAATGCCCCTTTGGGTGTAATTTAAAATCTAAAACCTTTCAGTCCCCCTCCCATCCTATGATCACATTAAGTGGTGTCTATGATATTTGTGTGAGTTACATATTTTTGCAGAAATTAGACTTCCCTCATTTGAAAAAACATAATTGTTGAGCAATAACTTTACAAGCAAAATCAGCAACATAAAATTGGCAGTTTATAACTGAAAACAAAACCTATATTTCCTTTTAAATAATCATTAAAATATTTTTAATCTTTTCTCACCAGGCATTAGATATGTTTAAAATGTTTAAAAAGATGGGGTTTCTGATATCTAGTGCAGCCCACTTTCAAAATTATTTTCTTATTTGTAGTAGCAGTGTGTTTGCTATTGCATTCCTTTTAAAAACAATTTAAGAGTTTTCACCAAAGGTAAGGGTTACAGCATTTGAATACAGCAAAGCATAAAAGGGCTATCTGCTTAAGTTGAGGGAGGCAATTGTGGAGAACTTTTAAAGAGAAACTGCATTGTATTCACATTACACATGGGCAGTGGCAGGCTTACAGCTACTGGGACCTAGGCCAGAAATTTTCCTGGAGCTCCTCTTATGGGAATGATCATCATATAAAATATTAGTGCAAATATACGATTAAAATTAAATAGTTAAAATTATTTGAAAAATAGAAAAAACAAATTACATCTAGCAGACAACATATGTTTCAAAAAGCTTATTAATCTTCAATTTTGATGATTTAGAAAAACACATTTTTAACTTTTCTATCAATGAAAAAAAGGCTGAAACTTTTTTTTTTTTTTTGTGTGTATGAGCTTTGACCTCTAAAATTTATAGCTTCATCAAAATTAATGCTTTTAGCTATTGCCTATGTGTATTTGCATGGAAAGGATTGCCCAAACATTAAGTTTGGAATGAAATTTTCCTAGTATTTGCAATGGAAAGACTTGCCAAAACGCTAAATCTTGTTTCAATATTCATCAAAGATAGCTTTTGTCACTAGAAGCAGCTAAAGCACACACTGTAAAAAAAAAAAAAAAAAAAAGTCTTTAGTGGTATAATTTAGGGATTGATTTTTGAAGTCCATTTCCACAATGAACTTTAACATTTTCAGTGCAGACCACTTTTTTAGCTTATTCCTTTTTTATATTCCTACATATAGATACATACACTTAAAAACTTAAGGTTGTTTTAGAGGCCTGCTGTGGTCAGAACCCAAGGCAGTTTGCCAAGCCCTTAGTAAGCCCTTGGACATGAGAAAATTTATGAAAAATCAACCATGCAACTCACTTATTCACCTGGGTTTGAACCCAGATTGAACTATCAGTATTCAGCCGTCTGAGTCACTCAGATACAGGTAGGACTTAAAGGAGAGATACAGAGTATATTAGTCTGGATTGCTTGAAAGAGATAAGTAATTATGTGTCCTGGCACATCAAGGTTGATAATCACCCTGCTTTCTTAGCCACAAAAAAAGGGAAAATTGTTGCCAGTATGTTGGACATAGCCATCCTTTTAAACTACAAATTCCACAGCCATTATTCCCAATCCCAAAGGGTTAAAACAAAATTATGAAATTAAATTCTTAAAATATCTTACATTTATTATTATTGTTTGCTTCTATGAATATTTATATTGTCTAAAAGGAGCTACTTCGTATTTCTGAAGTTTTTTACTTTTCAATATGTATTTGTGAAGAGCTATCTTTTGTAGAATTCAATATTGTATGAACTATTCTTAGATGCCTGTTATTGCACAAGAAAGTGGAAATCAAGATCCTTCAACTGAAAACTCAAAAGATGCAGAAAAAGATGCATTGCAGCTGAAAGAGGAAGGAAATTCTTGTTTTTCTGCTGGTGATTATGAAAAGGCTGTTAAATTTTATTCTAAAGCTTTAAAACTTTGTGAAGATAAGATGGATAAAGCTACTCTTCTAAAAAACAGAGCTGCTGCTTATTTAAAGTTAGAAGAATATCAAAAGGTGATTAGAGATACTTCAGAAGGTAATTGTATATTGTTTAAATTTTAAATCATTTTCTTAGAATGGATTTCTTTTTCTTTTGGGGGGATAACTCTGTCATTCATGTGCAATAATGCAATGGAAAAAAGTCATTGGTTTTTCTTTAAATGAATATCTTTGTATATTTTTACCTTAAAAAAATGTAATCCCATCTGTAATTATCTGATTTGGACATTGTACTGAAACAGAAATCCAAATTTAAATGTAATTGATTAAATCTTAACCTTGTGTTTATCTCAAAAAATATTTTACAAACACCTTGTTGAAAACGTTCAACTAATAAAATATATTTGATATAATTTACATACCAGAATAAATCAAATATAGGGGAATTCTCTTGAATTCAAGTATACGGTAATCAAGGCAGCAACATTTCATCATGCTGCCTTGATTACCGTATACTTATGCTGGATATGATAAAATAATTATGCTGGATATGATAAAATAATTATTCACTTCAAGAAAACCTTAATATTTTTCTAAAATTTTCACATACAATGATGAATCTTAAATATTATCATTAGGGTTGCCATTATTACTTCAGGCTACATTTCAGACAATCACTGATTGTTGCCCTATTAATGGAAATGCTAAGTATGTTTAGTAAAATAACTGAAAGAGGATGAATATGTCAGTAATCAAGTTTAAAATTAAATTTTTTAAAGTAAAATGAGAAAGAATTTTTTTTTTCCCCAGTTTGATATTATAACTAAAAATGCTGTTATTTTTATAAACACATATATAGAAATTTGCTTCTTCTTGTATAGAAAAACATATTAACTTGAAAATTTATCTGGTATTTTCTGATTGTTCTGCATCCTTGGATCTAACATTCAGTAACATTGCAGTGTTTTTATCATATTTTCAAGTATACACATTACGATAGCCAATGCAAGCACATAGCACATGTGTGTTCAAGTATATATTTAATCATTTTTTCACTGCATTCTCTTTTGCTGCTCTATTTCAGTATAAATACAAATATCGGTCATATATATTTTTGTCTTATAAAATTTTGTTACTTTCTGATTATCTCCACCCCAACTAAAATTTTGGCAAGCTAATATGCGAAAATCAACAGCTGTTTGGAAAATGGTAGTGCATTTAAAATTCCATAAAAAAGCAATAAATCAATAAAATTAAAAAAAAAACTTCTGTAATGAAGCATTTTTCAAGAAATCCATATGTAATGTTTTTGCACTGGTGTTCTCCCTGTGTACACAGTGATCAGTTTTCACTTGAAAAAATTAGAGAATTGCATAAATTTGGCATTGAGCATACAGCTGTTCTTCCCATGTACATAACAATCTCTTTTCCCTTAAAAAAAATATCAAAGAATTGCACTAATTAGGCTTTGTACACTAATTTCGGTCATTTAATAGCTACAGCTTTATAGAATGCAGATTTTTGCATTGTCATTTTGTACCATATTTCTGAAAAAATGCAATGCTTTCTTTTTGATCTGGCAGCAAATTCCCTAACCCCATTATGATTTCTTACAAGAATAAATAAATAAATAAATAAATAATGTAGTCAATACAAAAAAACAAACTCTAATTTGGAAAATGGTGTATAGCCTTGAATTTGAAGGTGGTAATTTGCACTTGTCTGCTGCACGTGTGCATACCTAGGTTATCATATGAATACATTTGTATGATGTCATTAGTTACTTATTTTGGTGACATAGTGAAAATGCCTTGTGAAAACCTTTCAGGGAGGGATAATTAGAAAGAACTAATTATATAATAATACAATAATAATATATTTATATAAATGGCTTATTTCATATAAAAATTCATGTTGCTTCTATTATTATTATGTGTGACTAGAACAGTATCTATGAGCCATAAAATTAACCAAAGAGATGTTTTTTGGCAATCCACAAACTCGATAAGTTTGGTAGGGGTGCAGATAACCAGAAAGAACTCCGTTTCCCTCAAATCAAATGTTTGGATAGAAATTTATTACTAAAGTCTAATTTATTTTGTTATAAACTAGACTTTTTTTTTTTTTTTTAAAGCTTTGGAGATAGTTCCTAGTGATGTGAAAGCTCTATTTCGTCGATGTCAAGCGTATGAACAAGTTGGACAATATAATGAAGCATTTAAAGATGCTAGAGCAGTTAATCATTTAGATCCAAAGAATAGTGCAGTGCAGCCTATTTTAAGAAGATTAAATGTAAAGTTACAAGAACTTGTAAGTAAAGCTAATATGCTTTCTTTTTCTTTTCTTTATTTTTAGTCAGAGAATTGTTTTCAGTAATTCCTTATAATTTTGGCTTCTGTTTTTTAAACAGGACCAAGAGCCCTCTTGTTGAATAGATGTGTGAAAGTGGGAACCTTACTTGAGTTCTTCGCAAATCATCACCAAATGACTGGCAGATCTAACCATGGTCATTTATAGTCTACCAGTCACAAGAACTCTGAGTAGGAATGCTATTTTGGCACAGTCTGTTTACTAGAGGGCTGTTAACATAGGTTAACTAATGGGAGCATGATAATAAGGAAGTAGCTTATTTTAGTTGCAAATAATCAAAATTCCAAAATTACATACTTAACTGGAATCAGCAACTGAATCAGAATGCAAGTAAATTCTAGGCATTTAATATATTTCCACTATAACAACTTTTTTTTAAAAAACTCTGAATAAAAAATCAAATTTCCAAAACGTTGTACTTGAATCATGATTGAATTATTATGAAATCATCAAATCCAAAATATAGTTCTTTTAATCACATTAATAAAAAGTAATTAATATTTTTCCAATTTGTAATGAGAGATTTTTTTTTACTGCAAAATAGGAAAATTTTACTTTAATATATTTGTTAAATACGTTATTTTATTTATATGCTTTTTATTTTTCAATTTTGTAAAATCATATTTTATGAAATTTGCTCTGGTAGGCAGTTAAAAAAAAAAGTAACTGAGGTAACAGAAAAATATTTTTCCAGTCTGTATATTTTTAATGAGAGAATTTTTGTTTACTGTAAGGTAGAAGAATTTTATTATAATTTTTATTTTCCAAATATGTTATTATATTTATATGCTTTATATTTTTCGCTTTTGCAATTATTAATCTTACTGCAGGCTAAAGAGCAAGCAAGTACTGTAAATAAAGTAAAGAATATGTTTGAATATCTTCTTGGAGAAGAAACATCAGCTGAAAATAAGTTGCAGGTAATTCCTTTTTTAAAAATCATGATTTTTGACAATATGAGATTTTACTGTATAAAAATGAATTTTCATGTAATATAAAACTTAGTAATCAATTATATTTAAATTTGTTTATATAATATTATTTTACTTCAAATGTAATGATTTTTAAAATTGTTTTATAGCAAATTGGAATCTTTTAAAATAATAAGGTCTAGTGTTTTGTGTGCAAAATTTTATATTCTATTCTTAAATTTTGTTTAATATTTTATTTAAAAGTATATAAGCTTTGTTTACATTATTTTACACTTTCTGTGCAGAAAATAGAAATTGTTTTGCTTATGAATTTTTATAATGTAAGAAGCTACAATTTTGTAAATATATCTTGACTTTTATGATAAAATTTTTAAAAACTGAATTATAAGCTCCTGTTTTTTAAAAGAATTCCTACTGTGTTAAAATATCTAATTATGATTTTTTTAAGTTGTCTAATTATGTTGCGATTATATTTACATAATATTTTAAAAAGTTAAATTTCTGTTCATGATTTTTCTGTACATGTATGTGTAGCGCAAAGACCAAAATCTGGAAACTTCTAGACCATCGAGGAAGGGGGGAGTTTTTTTTCCCTTTCAAGGAATGGAGAACACAATACTCAGGAAAAGGCAGGTGTGTCATAAAAGCAATTTTTGCCTTGACTGAGATTTCTGTATATCACTTTCAAACTCCTACTAGCTAGGGAATCGAACCATAGTGTATGGCAATACATGTATTTATATTGTATCGAAATAAGTCACAAACACTCTTTGGCTCTTGAATGGTTGTGGGAGTGGTGGTATTTTTCTGTCTGATGTAAACAATAAGTGAAACTATAGGACATATTTATTTTGAGTGGGATATTGCTCATACTGGTTTTCTTTTGTTGATGTAACAGCGAAAAAGGAGAGACAGAATTTGATTCCAAGGAAACTTAAGTTCAATTAACATAGCAAATTACTCTTCCTTAATTTTCTGATTTGAATGTCTGTTATTATTAACAATATCAAAAGTACGGTTTTAGTAAGTGATCCCATTTTATTCTTCCCTCAAAACTATATGTCTACTCAGCCAATGGATATAGGAATTTTGCACACACTGAAATGCAAATATAAAATAGATTTTTAAAAACCTGATGCAATAGTAAGGCTATTTAAGAATTCTAGAAATATTTTAATATAAAATTTGATATTTGAATCATTGCAAAATCTTGAAAAGATGTATATGCAGATATTTTTTTAAATGCTTAGCATGATGAATAGCCAGCTACCAAATTTCATGATGATGATAATGAAAGCTATGAATCAGGAGGTTTTTGGTCATCACAAGTAAAAAGTGAAATTTTCCAATTAATGGAATTTGAGAAGAGATGCTAAATGAAGATAATATAACTGAGGTATGGCATTGCAATTACACTATCTGAATCATCAGTCAATTAACAGAACAGCAAATATCTGTAGTATGGCTTTAAATTCAGAAAATATTGCCATTTTGATAATTCAGCTTTGAGTCACACTTTAATTTCACATGGTGGTGATTAAAAAAAAAAAACTTTATGCAAAATACCTCTTTTTTAAAGTAATATTAATAAAGAATATTTTTAATTTCATAATTTCTGCATGCTGTCTTACTAGATTTAAACTGATGATCAAAAATCCAGACATTTCTAAAAACCAGAATTGTTGAGAATTCCGAATCTCGGACATTTTCAACATTTTTCAGACATGAAATTATTAAATGGTTAAGCTTTTATGTACTTGTGTTTTCTTATTTTGTTTCATATATGTACGTATACTTTGTAAATGGTTGCTTTTATTTTATCAGAAGTGATTATTTTTCTGTTTGAAAAAGTAATTTTATATTCTTCTAAGTTTATTTGAAAGTATTAGAATATTTAAAAAAGTATGAAGTTTCTTTTGTTTCATATCAAAAGGTTTGAAAGAAATTAATTTTGGGTGGATGCAGGATGAAGTGGTATTATGGAGTTGAAGTTATTTCATTAAATGAGCTTCTAAAGTTTGAAATTTAAATAAAATTAATAAAAAGCCCATATTAATAAAATATTATAATATTAATGTGTGGCTTTATTAATGAGACTTTTTTCCCTGTCTTATGTAAAATTATGTTCCTTTTCAGCTATTATATGGTTTTGTATAAGTTCAATAGATTTGTGTAAGGAGATAATAATTTCTATAATGATTCACATAATGAAATATTTTCACTTCAAAATTATGTATAATTATTTAACATATGCAATTCCAGATAGTGTAGTAGTTAGAAAGATCAGGTTCAGTTGTGTAAGGCTTGACTGTTTGTGTGACATTGTTCTCCTTCCTTCCTTTTGGGCATAATATGAGTTATTCTTCTTGGGAGATTCACCTTGGGCAATGTCCTCAATAATGAAACAGCTAAGATTGAGTGCAGTGAGCTGTTAATTTCAAGTGAATGCCTAATTTAGAAAATTTCATCTATTAAAAAAAAATTAACTTTCTTTGCTAGTTAGTTTATTTCAAATTAAATTTAAAATGTATTTTAAATAAATTACCAATGAAACTGTTTAATAAAGATAATGTATGAGTATGTCTATTTGGATCTTATATTCTACAAAAAAAAAAAAAAAAAAAATTTTTTTTAAAACTTTTTGTTGGATCTGTAAAGCTGTCATGGTTTTATAACATTCAACACTAATACTAAGGATTACTACAAATCTGTACCTTTCATTCAAAAAATTTTTCATCAATAAATATAATAGGCCAAAATTACATAACATATGTGATTTTAATCATGAATATGTTTTTTGTAAATATGAAATACTGTTCAGGAGTTTCTTTTCATTTATAACATAAATAGAAGTCGGATATTCTAATAAAATTCTAGAAATTCATTTCCATGTTACAACATATGTATCCTTTTTTGCTTTTTTACTATTTTAATAGCCTAATTCAAAACAATTGTTTATATTTCAAAGTTTTTGTTTTATTTCTGATTTGTAGTTGGTGTATTTTTTGTTTACTTCATATTAAATTTTATGGTCGTTCAATGGGTATTTTTATATCTTTAAATAATTTCTGAAATGTTTTAAAGGCAGCTAACAATCTAGTTGTTTTGGCTAAAGAGAAGGCTGGTGCTGAACTTATAATGAAGGAATCTGGTGTAACAAAATTTCTGGCTGCGATGAAACTGGAAAAAAGTGAAGAAATATCTATTGCTGTAATAAGAACACTTGGAGAACTTTGCAAAAACAATCCAGCTAGAGTATGTTTTTAATTTTTTTGTTTTCAACATCTATTTTGATGCATTTTTTATTTTGGGGCTCAAAGAAGAAATTCTCTTGTAGCAACTAGGCTATGCAAAAACAAATATTAATAATCTCAGTGTTGTATAGTAATTGATGTACTATTATTTTCAGGAACATTATTTTTTCTTTTTATTTATTTTAGTTTAGTGTGAGCATCTTATAGCAGCTAAGCAGATAAAACTGCTAGTGAAGCTGTACATGGGAAAATTTTAAAAACTGACTCAATACTATTAGATAATTTCTGTGTCCCTGTTACCTTTAAAATGTAAACAAATTCATCAGATTCAGGAAATAAAAAATATGTAATTTTTTGGATTAGAATTGTAAAACTAAATGTAATTAATGCATGGATTTCATTTAATCATCAGTTTATTGTCTACATAAGAGGCTGTTAGAGTACCGGATAAAATAAAAATTCTTGAGTACCGTGAAAGTACTTTTATTTTATATTTTGTGAAAATAAATTATTAATGAGTTCTTTTTTGTATGCATAATATTGTATATATCTTTTGGTGCTTATAGTAGTCCTCCGAAAGTATTCAAGGCTGTTCATTACAATATTATTAATTTGATTTCTGTTATGTCATTTATTTTTAAAAGCTATTTCTTTATATATATATGTATGTCTGTATGTGTAGGAAATGATTTAGAATGCAAGAGAAGGCAAATAATTTTAATCATAGCCCAATGATTGTAAATGGTGTTGTCATGTAGGTACATAGTTGCAGTCAGACATATCCTTTATGACTTTATGAGGTTTAAAGTTTTTCGTAATTGTAACCTGTGACCAACTTTTTGGTAGATGTTAAATGACTTATTGCTAAGTCTGAAGTAAGAATAGAAATTGAGAGGGGTGTAAAAGACCCTTTATTTTTAACTACATTAAGGTAAAGAGAAGGCGTTCCTGATGCTGCCAGTATTTATGGCTAGAACTCAAGGTAGGATTTCAAATGTAAAGCTAAATTTAAATAACTAACAGTGTAAGGCTACACACAGTAATTTAACACAAAGTTGGTTAGGACTTCACCAGCGTGAATTCAACTATCAGCAAGTATAACGCAAGGCCGAAGACTGGAACTCTTATCTTAGAATAGCAAATCTAGTAACCTGGCCTTTAATAGGCAGAACAAGCTTTAATATGACAATCTTAAAACCTCACTTTGGCAGGAAACCGGAAAGAGAGAACTGACAATACAAATTCCAAACGTAAAATAACTGGTTATTCAAATTAAAGAAACTTCGCAACTTTAATGCACTTTATTTCTGGACAAAGTAATTCTTTGGAAGTACATTCTGATTCAAATCATTATAGGTGCAATCTACACCCATTCTTCATCACATTTTTCTACCTTTCCTGAATCTTAAGTCAAATACAGTTGATGAAAATAGGGAGGAAAGGGATGATTTGTTAGCCTGATGCAAGCAAAACAAGAAATTCTGACACATCACCCCCCCCCCCACAAATAAGCAGAAGTTACAAGAATTAAAAGGTTATTGTTCCCAGTGTTAGTATCAATTTTTTAAATGTCAGGATTGGCTTAATCATACCTGCATTAGCAGTATTTTATAAGATCATACAGATTAGTTTACACTGTTTGCAAAATTTATTATAAGCAGTTATTATTTTTAGGACAGAAGGAGAGAATAGTCAAATTAAAATGCAGTGCCAAAGGTTTATTGTAAATTACAATTAGAATTTTTATTTACTCTTTTTTAACCTTGCATATGGTTCTTGTTAGGTGAAGAAGAAAAGTGCATAATCCAATATATAGGCTTAGCTCAGAAGGAGAACTTGTTTGCAAATTATGATTTTAAGTTTCAAATTAGCTACATCATTATTGTTATGAAAAATATAGAGAGGGGAAATATCCAAATTAAATTAGAGAATTACAAGGCTATTGCAAGTTATAATTTTGATTTATGTATTTTTTTAAAAATTATTATTGTACATAAAGCAGCAATTTTGAAATTTTAGTGATATATATGATTTTGATTATGTGACACTATCTCCCTCAGTGCATTAATTTGGTTTCAGAAAATAGTTTTCTCATTGCTTGCTTTCTACACAGTTCATACAAAAATTTTTGATCTATATATTTTTTCTTAAAGGTGTCGTGTCCAAAATTATTTTAATGTGAATATCTAACCCTATTTCATACCTTTCTTAAGCTGGAGCCCATGGCTCAGCCACCTAATATTTGAAAATTATTGAATCAGTTCAGTATATTTGAATCACTATATAAATATCTCTAAAAGCTCAAATTTATCCATTTTATAGTCATGAAATTATTTATTAATGATGTCTGTGCCTTTTATTGTAATATGTTAGTCTTCTATTACATGGTAATTTTTGTACTCTTTAATAATCTTTTGATTTCTCTTTCAGACAGTTCAAGTTCTACAGGTAATTGGTGTACCTTTCTTGATTGAGAATATAAATTCCAATTCTGAAAATTATGTAAACTCTGTTCAATATTTCATCCAAGTTATTCTTAATACTCTATCTGGAATGGATGTTAGGGAGGCAAAGAAACCAGATAAAATTTTGATGAAAGGTTATTTTTCTGGATTTATATTTATTTTGAATGTATGTGTTTTCTTAAATACTATAAATCTATATGTGTTACATAACTTAAAAACTCTACTAAAATGCTTACTAATTTCAAATTTGTATCCTAAAGTAGTTTTATTATTTGCATGAAAAATTAGAATTAATACTTTATTTGAGGATCTTTTAAGTGCATTTATAGTGAAAATATATAAGGTATTTCTCCTGCCTTCTTAGCATACCTTCATGGTGTAATGGTCAGCACACTCGGGGCATATTCAAGAGGTCAGAGGTTCATGTCCTGGGGAGGGCATTGATAATTTTTCATGTGTCTCAGCATCAAAAATCCTAATATCTCTAAAAATGTATCAAATCTGTATGTAATAATTAAAATTTCCTCCCTCTTTCCAGAACTATTAGTTAAAACAATGTCATTTTAGATCTTTTGTTTTTTATTTCATTGTCAAAGGTAGAATTATTAACCAAAACTAATCTTAAATCAGTCAAATTTTAGTAAAAGGCAGTAAATCCTTTGCTAGATCATCTTGGATGCAATCTAAATAATTATCTTCAATTAATTGTAATATCTTCTATGCAAATTTCTTAATGCTGCCTGAATTATCTTTATTTCCAATGACAAGGCAAATACAAAGGTACAAACAATAAGAGTTGTACGTAAAAGTGATCAAAGTCATTGCTTCAAAAGTTCTCTGCCATGCGAGCAAAGTGTTGTTTCAGAGTTGCCAAAAAGTGATGCACGTTGACAGAGGTGGTCTCTATTCATTGGATCTGCTGAATTACAGAGGGCAGCCGGGGTTCGAAAAGATTCCAATGTGATAGAGGTGCTGTGCCAAGGAGTCATGTCCAGTCAAGATCCGGAACTGGGCAACAGCTTCCCGCTGTGGACTGCTGGAGATTGCTAAGAGATCTTCAGTAGTCTAGCGTTTTATCCTATCTTGAATATGCAATTTATAACTTTTTTCATTATCTGCTTGATATAAAGCCTAATAGAAGAGAAAAACAATGTTGATTTTGTTGTTGTTGTCATCTTGAGCCTCTTTTTTGCGAGTCAGTTGGCCTCCTCATTCTCAAATGCCACAATGGCCAGGTATCCACTGAAAGAATACGCATTTCATTTTTAAAGCCAACACCCATAGATAATTAGGAGATTTCCTGTGATAAGGGAAGCTCATAGAACTAATGGCCTGTATTGCAGCCCAGGAATCAGAAAAAGACTACTCTAGCAAATCTGTGCTCAAAAACCAACAGATATGTCAGAGCAATTTGGATAGCCTGCACGTCTCCACCAGAAGCTGTTTGAAATTTCCCCTCTGAATCATAAAGGAAAAATAAGCTCAAAAGAATTCTAGAGCCTGCAGTAATCTATCTGCCTTATCTGCAGTAATTAGGTCATCATAAAGGAGAGATCTGTGAAAACATGAAATCACTCAGATTTTGGATACATCATGCCAATAGTATCTAGAATATAACATTTCAAAATATATGTGGAGTTGTTTCTTTTGAAATGTAGTTCATGAGAAAGGTTTAAATTTGATTCAGTCTGTACAGTTTCAATTGGGTTTGAAAGTTTTGTAAAGCATTGAATATTATGTGGCAACTCAAAATTTCATCTGACATCCTAGGTAAACTGAACAAAACTATTTTGTGCTTTTAAATTTCTAGTGTTTGTTGGATAATTTGGCTGCTTTAAGAATAATTGGCAACCTCAAAATTAATGTTTCTAGATTTAGTGCTCTCCCCCTAAATTCATCTGTTCTCCCAAATTTGAGATCTTTCCATGTTATGTAACATTTAATGCAGGTACCTCTTGTATACCTTGTTCAGTCAAAATAATTGTAAACCAAAGCTTTTCTAACTCAAACTGAAACTATTGACTCCCTTCCTTCTTCCTCAGAATTGCTACGACTTCCTTCGTGATCTCTTTGGCCCAAGCTTTTCTCCTGGCAAGACACTTTGCTTAATCCAGTAATGATTTCCAGATCTAATTAATTTTTAATGAAGAATTAGGGCCGACTTTTTTTTTTTGTGTGTGTGTGTGTGTGTGTGTGTGTGTGATGAGTTAAATGGGTTTATCATTTGTGAACAAAAGCATAGCATCAGTCGGTGTTGATTTGAAGTCCCCAGTAATGAGCCTTAGAATCTGATTCTGTAAAAGTTCCAGTTTTCTTAAAACTTGATCACTTGCCAAAATAAGTGATTCACAGCAGTAATAATTAAACATAGAATAAAAATGTGTTAAATTGATTTATCACCTCCCTAAAGGGATCCAGCTAGTGTCTTTAGAGCAGTCACTCTGCTAAGAAAATGATTTGAAATCGATTCAGAATGAGACTTGCAGTTCAGCTTGTTGCCAAAAGTCACCTCCAAATGGCTGAACTTGCTAGTATGGGTAAGATTAATATTTCTGTACTTCGGGTCTGGGAGTAGTGGATGATGGGCCAGGTGAAAAATACTGAACAGCATTCTTCTCTAAATTCATAGTTGTATTATTTTCAATGCACCATTCTAATAGTATATCAAGAGCCCGATTAACGTTCATTTCTGTGAAAGATTTTGCATTTCTCTGTGATTTCTGTATCCAGGTGACAAATTCATCCACAAAACACAAACAGTTGACATCTTTATCAGCTTTTAGGGCAGAAACTAAGTCATCAACATAGATATTCAATAATGTACAACTGCACCCTTAGGCAAACCTTAGGGTTAAACATTTAGAGAAGTCATTTTCAAATCTGATCTTGCAGATATGTTGATCAGTGAAGAATTTATGCACCTAAACATATTTCCACAAGCTTCAGTACTAAGTAATTTTTGGTGCAGTTTCTCTCTCCATACCATGTCATAGCCACTTTTAAAATCTTTAAACACTGCTGTTAAAATATTTTGATTGTCCAAAGCATCTTTTATCATTTGGCTAAGGTAAGCAACCTGATCCAATGTTGACCGTTTTTTTTTCCGAAACCTAGCCTGTTCATTGGCTATTTATTAGCTTTCTATCTTGCAGAGAAAAATTTAACCTATTAAAAATTGGTTTCTCTATAGTCTTTCTAAGAATACTGGTGAGAGAAATTGGCTGATAACTACTAAGTTGTTTTGGAGCCTTATTTTTCTTTAGAATAGGTAAAACTACAACTCTCTTCTACTGTGCAAGTACAAGACATGTCTCCTAGATTCTGTTGAAAGTACATAGTATAGTATTGGTACATTTTTATTCATATGTTTCCCCATGCTTTTATGTCAGTACTAGACAAAACAGAACGATCAGAAACAACAACTAGGAACATTCTCAGTTTCACAACAAAATTCGCTAGCAACCTGTTGTGGTGGAAGAACATTATGTTTCCTGTTGTGGTGGCCTACATTATGTCCATCCCTTCCTTCCCCTTCTGTGAACAAGCTTTGATCAATTTCCACAACACCCATTAATGTTAATGTTAAAACAAGAGAACTAAAAATATGACATAGGTCTTTCATATTCCAATCAGTTATTGTGTTATGATTTATATGAAGCAAGCCTTGGTTCATAAAATTCAATAGATGTTAACTTCTGATTCTGTAAGTGAATGAATCATATGGTAGTAATGAAATGAATGTGTGATTCAAAAAACCAGATTTGTGTTCAGATACCTGATTATTCAGACACTATCTTTCTTTCTTCAAGAAAGAATATATCTTTCTTGAAGAAATGGGATAGCTGCTTGTATATCTCTTGGTAAATTCTAACTTGTGAAATTCATTGCACTAAAAAGAAGAAGGCGGCACTGATTACATAAAAATATGATTGCACTAGCCATAGTTAAAGACAGTTATTGCCAGGAAGGAAGCCAAAAACAAACTGGTGAAACCTAGTGCTGAGAAAATGCATAAAAATAAAAAAGGGATCTAAGCAGTATAGCTTAAATTTTTCAAGTACCCAAATTTTTATAGTGTATAATGTTTACAGTTTAATTGTTAGTTACAAAAAAATTTTTTATCATGCAGTATACAGTAAGTATGGGTAAATTTTGTAAGTATTGTTTATTTCAAGGTCATTTTTATGTAACTTTGATGGTTAATTTTTTATTGTCAGTTTTGTATTTGTTTTTGCTATTATTTTCAATGGAATACACCAAGAATATTATTTCAAATGCCTTTCTCTCTCAGAAAATGAATCAACCATTGATTTAATAATGCGAACTCTGGTCAAGAGTGTTTCCAGCCGTGTAATGTCAGCTGTTGGTAGAGATGCTGTTTTGGAACTTATAATGAAAAATGTTGAATTTGATGCTCTAAATTGGGGATTGAAGTTGGTACAGAGTGATGGTGAGCAATGTTCCTTTTCTTTAAAATGCATTTATTTTAACAATGAAAATATGCAAGTATATGAAATAATATATAAATAGAAACAAAATACAAGTGATTCATATATATTTTTTTTAAATTAAAGTACCTGTCTGAATATAATTAGATTCATTATTTGCATGTATACTATTTTTAGTGTATTAAAAACAGTATGTATTATTTACAGTAAATGCCAGATTTCTTTGTATTTTTTTAAACCTATTTGATAAAAGAATGAATGTATGAGCTTATTTTTATGAAATATTGTGGGAGCATTGATACCTAAATGGCTAAAGCCACAAAATGTTGGCTGGTAATTCTGCCCGGGTTTTGTCTTTTGCATTTGAAAAGGCTGTTTTCATGAAGTTTTATTTTTTCCTCTCGGATACAATAGAAATGTAAGCATGTCCTTAGAAAATCTTCTGTTAAATTATTCCTTCCACAGGAAGATGACTTTAGTTTGTTTTATAATAAATAATCAATTCCATTTCCTGGAAGGTCATTCAAAAAATCTATTTTTTCAAATTCTTTACTGTACCTTATATACTTGAGCTAATTGAAAGATTCTAATGTTGCAACTGTTTTTGTCCTTTTAGTATAAGTGATCTTTTTGTGACTTCCTGTTTAGTACATTATCATTTGCTAGACATAGCTGTAATTAAAAAAAAAAAAAGAAGAAGAAACTGAATAGGAAATGTATGTAGAAAATAAATTTCCTCCAGTAGCAACAGATGAAATACCATACATTGCAAAAGGCAAATGCCTGTGTCTGAGAGTTTAAGATATAGCTATCATGTGGGACAGTTGCCATCTCCCAGTCATTCATAGTATCACGGTTACATATGGCAGCTTAAAATGTTATAACCTCTTTAGTCCAAAGTGGCAGTTTGACCAGAAGGACTATTAATTTCGTTTTGGAATTTTGCATTGATTCACTAAAAGCATTCTTTCAAGTTTCAAATTGTTGCCACCAAATATTTTCACCCTGTATTATATTTAAAGAAATTAAATAATGAAGAATCTGCATAAATGTATATATATTTCTCCAAATGTGATAAAACAACGGTACCTAGAGCCATCCAATTTTGAATAACATATGTTTCCACCCGAATATGTGCATCTGGAAGTTCAAATTTGGAATTTGTTTTATTATCTCTTTCATATTTTGTAAAACTTTAACGAATTTTTGATTAACAAACTCACAGATTTCAAAGCGAGCAATGGCAACGTTTCACAGAAAAAAAAAATAAAAATTTGGGGACTGTGTATAAAAAATTCTGAAGATATGCTCATTTTAAAATTATCTTGCGATATTGCTCTTGAACTGAATTTTATGGTGCTCTTGAACTGAATTTTATGGTGCTCTTGAACTGAATTTTAAGTGCAAAGAACATGATATTTAATAAATAAAGGGAACACACAAAATGTTAAAAAAAATGCCCCTTTGGATGTAATTTAAAATCTGAAACCTTTCAGTTCCCTCCCCCCTATCAAATCCGTGATTAGGTTCATGATGAAGTTTTTAGATGCGCAGATAATACAGCCAATTAAAATTCATTGTCAGCTGTATCAAGTGTATGGGCCTGACTTCATTAGCATGTAGATGGTGTGACATTAGTGCAAGTAATTTTCCAAAGATTGTCATCTCATCTGCAGTGAAAAGCACATTGGGGGGCTGTTCATCATCAGTGAAGCTTTTGTGTTGCAGGTGTGGATGTGCATTTTAGAGGACCATCATTTCTCATTTATGGAATGTGGCAGCTATTTCTGGCATATAGTTGTGTGCCATATGAATACTGAGGAGCTTAGTACCTGAACACAAAATCAGTATTACAGTGATGAATTTCTGAACAGTATCACCATGGGCAGTGAAATATTTGTTGCTTATTTTGTTCTGAAACCCATAATAATAATTTTGGGCATTTGTCACAAGCATATAAGTATGATTTTAGGCCATCAAAAATGGAAAGAATTTGTTCTTTTGCCGGTAACCAATAAAAATCTTGTGCTGCTTTAAGATAATATTTTTTGGAAATTTATTTCCACAAATTCACAGAACTGTGAGTTTTGTTACTTTTATTGTATGCGGGTGAAATATTTATAAATTTTTGTTAATAACTTCTATGTTCAGGGTTAAAGAATCACATGCTGTTTATATTGAATTGTGCACAATATGAGCTGAACAACCAATTCCTAAAACAGGTCTATCTAAATCACTTTAAGCATTTCTGAATACATTTTTATTCCCCTTTCTCTTCACACCACCAAAATTACTGTTAGTATTATCAGCAGTGTAACAAACCAACTTTTCATTAAGTTTGTATTTTTTTACCTAGTCCAAAAATTCCAGAGTCAAAATTTGAGCAGTTTCTCATGACACTTTATAGAAATTTAAAAGTTAAATTGAATCCTTCTCCAGAACTTTCTACTGAAATATTGTACAACAATCAAAGCAAGTTTTACTTCACTTTTATTTGAGCTTTCCAGCATTATTATTACATAATTAATGTTTTCCAAAGAATACAACCCATTATCAAATATAAATGCTGAAATAGCATTAGCAGTAATTCCCTTGGTTTGTGGTCATATAACTTTTTAACCAGTTTAGATGTGCAGTCTGATGTTTTGAAAGTGAGTTTGTGTCTAGCAGTGTGGTATGAAAATTTATCTGCTTTAGCAACACACTCCAAATCACTGTTTTTCTTATTCCTATCTTTGGCTTTTAAAAAAAAAACTCTTATGTTTGCTGTAGCATTAAAAGTACTCCTATGTGTAGCTGTTTCCCTGTGATCTTCAATGCTTAGCTGTTTCCCTTTCCTTTATGTGCAGCAGAAAATTCTCCAGTACATAGTGTGCAATTAAACATGTTCGTTGCTAATGTCATTGCACAGTTTCAAAAATTTGTATTCCTTGCAGGTTAACATAAACCATACATTTTCTTTTGCTCATTGCTAAACCATGAAAAAAAAGTAATAATTAAAGAATACAAATAAAAAAAATAAATAATAAAAATCTGAAAGTTTTCAGATTGTACATTACACCCAAAGAGGCATTTTTTAACATTGTGTGTGATACCTTTATTTATTAAATATCATGTTCTTTGCACTTAAACCATAAAATTCAATTCAACAGCAGTATTACAAAATAATTCTAAAATCAGTATATCTTTAGAATTTCCAATATACAGCCTCGCTTGGAGATAAAAAAATGTTTTTTTTTTTTCCCCATACAGTGTTGCCACATCTTTGCTTTGAAATCATTGAGTTTGTTAATCAAAAATTCATTAATGTCTGACAAAATATGAAGTAGATAATAAAACAAATTTGAAATTACGGCTTTCAGATACCCATATTTGGTGGAGGATTACATTATTCAAAATTTGATGGCTCTAGGTACTGTTGTTTTATCACAATGTGGAAAACATACGTACATTTATACAGATTCTTCATTATTTAATTTCTTTAAATATAATATAAGTTGTAATATTTGATGGCAACAGTTTGAAAAGTGAATCAACGCAAAATGTCAAAACGAAATTAATAGCCTTTCTGGGCTAATGAGCAAAAACGTTTAGAAGGTTACTGCACACATAAAAACAGCATAGCACATTGCCCCTACTGTGTTGCCAAATGACTAACAAAATGAAACAAAAAAGTTGAGACTGGTAGCTACATCTTTGTCAAAATTCACATCGGCACTTGCGCCAAGGTCAACTGAGAGATGCACAGCCTTAAAAAAATGTTTAATAATGTGATATCAAACATATAGCTGTGAAGTTTAAAAAAAAAACCTGCCATCATAAAATTCTCAAACTCCAGACATTTTTGCAAATTTGGGCAGCACTAATAAACCAGGACTGTCAGGGCTAATTCCAGACATATGGTAAATCTAGTTAAAATAAGTCAGTTTGTACATGGAGAACAGTGCCAATTTGCTCTGAAGTACTGTGAATTCTGCTAGTCTCTCTTTTTTTTTTTTAAGTTAAAACATGTCACTGTACACATGGACAAAAAAAAAATAGGAAGTTAAGCTTTTTATTGTGGTTGTTTATTGCATTTTTAATTTAGTTAAATTGTTACTGTTTTATTTAAATGAGTATTTTGTTATGGATGTTTGTTTTGTGTTATTTTTGCTGTTTCATTCTGAATGTTTTCTCATTTTTAATTTTATTGATTTGTTGCTGTTAATTTTCAGCGCACTGCCATTTTTTTAAAAATTGGTCCTTTTTTTAATTGTGTTAGATTGGTGAAAAAGTAGTCAGTAATGATTAGCAATTTTGTGGGAGCACCAAATGGATAATAAAACCAAGTAAAAATTAAAATGAAAACCAAATAAAATATTGATTTAAAGGTAATAATAAATACCATGCTATATAAGAATTTTATGCTATTATAATAAAATATGAAAATTTAACTCTTTATCTTCTTTTTGTTTTGTTTAGTGAATAAAATAATTCAATTTGATGTTGAAATTAGACACTTAAGTAGTAGTTTTAGTACATATTTTGTGCTCTTGGATAGATTAGGGAAATATTGTTATAGGGAATAATACTATGATTATCAGTATTATTATTTAAATGTGATCTCAAAAATTTTAATCATATTCAGATGTGGTCATCTTACCAGGGTCATTGCTATAAGAAATTATGCTGTATCAGATAAGTTTGAAAAGGGGAAAAAAAGGAGCATTTTTAAATAGTTCACAGTAAAGCTTTCATATTAACTGAATAATGTACATATAAACATATAAGTATTGATCCAAATGTGTGAAATTTTAATCATATGTATGTTTCAGGTCTTTGGTGTCTTCTTGATGTGTCCAGTGAATTACAAGAAATTCATTATGAAAGTAGCATGCGCATAACAGGACGCACTCTTACACATGTTGCTGTTGCTTTGGATAGGATTTATATCTGTATGGATTGTGATGCTTACAGAGATGAATATAGAAACAAAGTGATGGAGTTCATAAAGTAATGATTTCTGTTTCCTTGAATTTCTATGTATGATATCTTTCCCAAATTTGTATTACACAATCTCATAAATTAGACAATTAGAAATTTTCTAAACACTTGTGTAGAAAATATTTGTTTACTTCTTAACATGGCCTATATAAACTTTTATTACATTTATATATTAATCAACAATTTTTTAATAAAGTGTTTACTTACATTCTGAAGACAGTTAAAATTTTCAGTTAAAACTGCGCCCTTTTCCTCATTAGTGAAAGAGAGAAAAAATTCTGTATGATAAATGATAGATTTTTATATGTATATATGGTGTAGGATGTTGTTTAGACTTTGCTACTTGAGCCAGAAAATAGAAAGAATAAATGTAAAAAGCATATAAATGAATTTTTAAGTTTTTTAAGCGTAAATAAATATGTGAGTAAGAGAGCTACTTATATGCATTATATCTTATGATATACTGCATGTTTATTGTTGCCTTAAACATGAAAATTGATTTGAGGGTCTCTTGAATTTCAAGGCTGTTCTGAGTTATAACTTGTATTATCTCTATGAACTCACTTCTATATCAATAATTTTAGTAGTAATTTTTTTAAATAATGTATTCATATTCAAATAATGTTAATTCTTTTAATTTCTTTTTTCATCTAAAAAATAACACATGTTTTCATTAACAGAGCAGCTGTTATTGCGAAACATAAATGCTGAAACTAAATGCAGCCTGAAATAGTATTGGAAAAACTAATAATACATCCAAGAAGTATTGCTTTCTGAAAATATAATTTATGTAAATTTTTAAGAACTATTTTATTGAATAATTAGTCCTTGATTCTCTTAGGATGATCAGTGGCCACAGTACCATTTGAGTGCTGCATTAGCACTAAAGTATAATTTCTAAATTAGACAAAATAGCAATCTTAGTTGGCACAAGTTTTGAATAAAACTATCAATTTGATCAGTCCCTCTTCTTTAGGAGTAAAAGAGAATTCTGCCGTATAATTCATACTCAGTTTTAGACAAATATTTATGTATGTTTCTTAATGTGATGAAGAAGTGGTAATTTGAATTATGTGTAATTTTAAAGATATAAACAGAAGATATAAAATTACATTTGACTTGCATAAATTTGGGAATGATCAGGAGCATCATCTTAGCACTTTTTCGAATTTACAGGCATGCAGCACATGCCTGTAAATTCGAAAGAGTTTCAAAAGAATTATTATTTTTTAACTTATTTGTATAGTATAATACTTATTAATTACTTTAAATTTATAGTTTTTGCATTGCTTCATTGATTTTATGTAGAATTAGTAACTCAAAATGGAATGAGTTGCGAGTTATTGTATCTTTTCTAATTCTGCCTCAGCATATTATCTATATGTCAGCATCATTGATGAAATAATATATTTCACGAAGGAAAAAAAAAAACTTTCTCTCTCCTTTTCTCCCACAACTGAGATGATTGACCTGTTTTTTTTCTATCTACATGCTGTCTCAGCACAGCATTCAAGCAGGAAGAAATTACTGTTCATTGTTTAGTTCAATTTATTTTACATTTTAGGCATTAATGTTATGCAAAAGCTTTTCTACTTTAAAGTTTGCAGTTAAAAGTGTTTTTTTTTAATTGGCTTATTTTAAAGATGTTTATTCATATTTCTCGGCTTTCAAAATTCCCCATGATAATGTGTTATTAAACATGCAATATTAAGTGAGGTAACTTTTTTTTTTTTTTAGAAATTTTAAGTATAGCTAAAAATGAAGCAGAAAGCTTTTTAAAGGATTTAGTTCAACCAATATTTCAATATTTGATCGTGCTGTGAAAAATAAAAATTAACATGCAAGTGCAGTAAATATAAAGGCAAAAAATGCGAGACATGCATAAACTACATAATGCATGAAAACTAGCTAGTTAATAGTTTATGATGTTAATTTTTTTTCCAAAAAAGTGTTGTATTTATAAGTTACGAATTTAGCAAGTTGAATGTGTTATTGGTATCTGTTTTAAAATATAAAAATACAATTTTTGAGTGAAATCTTAATTCTAGCCAGAGAGCCCAGAGCCTCGAATCTGATAATCTTTGTTGTACATCTGATTTGCAGTATTAATGGGAAATTCTCTTAACAGAAAATATTAATGCCATATTTTATTTAGCAGTTAGTAAAACTCATATTGGTACTAGAAACAGAATGAACGACTGAATTTCCATGGAAAGCAAAATGGATGGAAAAAATCCTTCAACAGCTGAAGGAGAAAATCCTTGTCAAAATGTGAACCCAAAAAGAAATTTATATAGGCTGTATTCATTTGATCAAAATGCATTTAAATGGATTAGAAGCCAAAATAAAAAAGCATATATATCTCAGTGTGAAGAAAAACATTTTTGTTTTCCCCTGAATGAAAATATTTATTTTTATTTTATCATCGTGTTGGACTGTATAATGGTTAGTAAAGGCTGATAACTAGTTTGAGTGGCAGGGTGAGGGTTTGAATCCTGTGTAAGGATTAGTTATGTATGTGTTCTTGTACTTCCTTGCGGACATAACAAAAGATCACTCCTGGTGATGTACCCTGTACAAGATTCTCAGTGATGAGACAACTATATGACTGAACATTTCAGCTATTTTCAACAAATACATGAGAAGTATGTGTCTGGCCATTTAGGGGAAAAAAAAAAAAGAAAACTTAACTTTTATCTATTGGGTATCATACCTTATTATAATGAACTTACTTAACTTACTTACCTTTCATTTCTTTAATTATTTCACTGAATGTTTTGACTCTGCATTAATTTATTTTTAATTTCTCATTTTGTTTAATTTTTATGATATTTTAATTAATTATTTACTTAATTATTAATAACTTAATTTATTATATTTTCATCCATTAGTATTTTATGTAATTTTTCATTATTTGTTGCTTTATTTTATTTATTTATTTTTTTTTATTTCCATTTCTGTCAGCATTTAATAGAGTCCCAGCACTTTTAATTTTAGAAATTAATTCGTATCTGTAGTATTAGAACATGTTTAGAGCTTTTCTCGTACAAGCAATCAAGAATAGATCTTAGTAAAATAGAAACATTAAAATATCTATAAAACTGTATAAAGATACTCTAAGAAAAGCAACAAAATATTAAACTGATAGATAAATTATCTATAACGAGCTGTCTTAATCAGTTTGCTGATTACACAAATATAAGGTAACCAAAAATGTCCTTGCCGTTTTTGACTGAAAGAAAAAGTCATAAAACAAATAATAATCACTACTAATCCTCAAAGTAATTATGATCGGCATCCAGTGCCTTTTGCCAATGAGTAGCTAGCTATACGATGCCATCGTGGTAGAACTCAGGAAGAAGATGATTGTCCAGGGAATGGAAAAGGTGGTTTGTTGGCTCGAGGTTTGGGGAGTGTGGTGGATAGGGTAGTGTCTTTCAGCCTAGTTGCTGGATGGTGTTCCTGGCCTCCAGAGCCACATGCGGCCTAATATTATCATGGAGGAGGAGTACACCTTTATGATTGACCAGTGCTGGTTCTTTATGCATCAGTACCTGATGCACACAATCCAATTGCTGCAAGTACAGACCTGTCATTATTGTTTGGCCAACTGGCAGGAGCTCATAGTGCACTTGGCGACTAATCCACCAGATACACAGCATGATCTTGCGTGGGTGGAGAGAAGGTTTCGCATTGTGAGGCACAATGTCTCATGGTGAAAACCAATATCTGGAATGCCTGGGTATGTATGTCACACTGGACCCACTTTTCATCGCTGGTGAGTACTTGATCAAATATGGATGCATTGCAGTGCCGAGTAAGCAATGACAAACAAGCAGTGACATGCTGTTGCTTGTTTACATCGGACAGTGAGTGGGGTACCATTTGCTCAGCTTCTATGCTTTTCATATGCTGTGCAAATGGAGTCCGATCGTTTCATCAAATACTTGGAAGTGTGCAGTAAGCTCACCACATGTTTGGCTACTGTAACTGTATGTCTGCTCTCAGAGTCTCAATGTCCAGCACTTGTGGCGGACTGCTGCGTGGTACATCACTAAGAGACATATTCCCTGACCTGAACTTCTGGAACCATTGCCTAGGCATTTGTTTGTTAACAGCATCATCCCCAAAGGCCTGGCAAATTTGGCGACTTGATTCTGCTGCTGATAGGCCCACTTTAAAAATCATATAAACAACATTGATGCAGCCATTTCAATCAGTTGCTGTGTGAGTTATGTTTGAAGTACCGATGCAACATGTTTTTATACTCTTGGTCAGTGTCCGGACACCCATCCTAACCACTTCATAGCCAGGTTTGGCAACTATTTTTATGTTGAGATTCACTCTTCTAATCTCATATAAGAAATGGCAAGAACTTTTTTTGCTTACCTTGTGTATAAAATTATGTAAATTTCAGAAATTTAAGTAGAAAATGTTATTATTGCTTGAATTGAATGATTTTATAAATTGTAATAAAAAAACATGAATACCATCTGAAGGAAAGAGCAATTTCTCAATTTATGTCAATAAAAAAATACAGTCACAGGTCTCAGAAAACCGATACATAAAAGAAACAATTTTTTTCCTCCAAACAGAAATGTGTACCAAAAAATGTAAAATCAATTGCCTGTGTTGTGAAACAGTAACATGTTCAAGTAAATAAGTAAAAAGCTTGATTCTAGTAACAAAAGTAAATCTGCAAAGTTTGTTGAACTCAGAAAAATTTCCTTCTTCTAATTCTAGTTTATTCAAAATTTTATTAAATATATTTAACACTTGTCATACATATTACTTGAATTTAATTTTCTCTATTTTTCTCTTGAGATGGAAAATAAATCTGCTCATGAATTTATATCATATGTTAATACCATAAGTATTCATAATATAAGTTGAATTTAAAGGATTCGAGTCGCTCATTTTGCCAATATCACCATTAACTCTACAAGAGTTCAACTTTTATCTGGCACTACCATTAATTAATGATTGATTAACATAATTTATTTACTGATTATATGTGGAAATATACTATTCTGTGATACTCATTAATCAAGCCAAATTAAAATATGACTCCAGGATATAAACTGCTCGCTAATTTTATCTGGAAAAATTACCATTTCAGTATTCCAGACATTAAATCTGATGAATTTTTAAATTTTATTGTGTGCATTTCATTATTTTACATGCTGTGCAGTATTAGCAATATATTAATATGCAAATACTATAGCCAACTTTTGAGTACATGTAATTTTAACTTCCATTCATAAATATAATTTCATAAAATTTGGTTTCAACAGCATACCTTTTATGAAAACTAAGGTATGCCTCTGGGAAGGATATTCTGGTGCTTGTATTTAAACAAAAGATAGAGATGATGCAAAAATTTTATGGCTTTGAGGCATAACTTACAAGCTTGGTTGTTGTCTAATGGCATATTAAACCAAATGGGAAAAAATATATAAATGTGGTAAACACGAAAAGCAAGAAATGGCAAAGCAGTTATAATACAAAACTTCATGAATGACAATAAGAATAATGTTTAAGCAATAGAATTTAAAGAATGCAATGAAAACAAAACAATGCTTATGATTCAGCAAAATTAGGAATTAAGAAAATATAAATAACAGATAAAATGATGACAGCTTAAAGGAGAAATTTAACTGGTACAGAATACAACAAACTCACCGATTTCTGAGAGCACACACAGACACAAAAAGAGAGGCCAACATCAGTGTAAAATAAAACAAACAAATGAATTGAAAGAAATTTCTTGAAAATCTTCCTGAGGAAAAGGGAACTGAGTTTGCTTGCCCTCAAAATCGGTAGAGTTTTAATCAAAATCTCTGCCAAAATATTGTTGCTGTTTTGCCTAATTTTGAATTTTACGTTGGCATGTTTCTTTTCCAGTTTGATTAAAACATAACTTATCCATGTGGTTACTTGAACAAAATCTGTCGTAATGGATAAATTCTTTTTCTTGAAAGAATTTAATACACGCTCTTCATCATTTCCCTGTTGCTAAATTATAAAATCTCTGGTTCTTTTATAAAAAGAAAAAATAAACAGCTAGTAAAAAATCTCACATGAGAAAAGAATCTGGATTTTAAAAAATGTTAATCCCAATGTCTGGAATGGTATGTTCTAAGATTGCAGCTGTTGGTATGTTTGTGCACATTTTGACAGCTGCTGTATTAACAGAAAAGTATCAATTAATATTTTCTGATTTTTGGAATGCATTATAATTAATGCAAAAGTATTTATATTTTCATTATATCTAAAAATTCAGCAAATTTGTTAGATCTTCAGTTTGCTAATGAATTTTTAATGAAAATTCTTGGGATATTCTTAAAGGTGTTAAATGTTTTTATTTCTTTTATTCTCTTTAAAATGTTCTCTAAGTATTTTCTGTTATTTAAAATTCTTTTTCTCTTAACAATTGGGAAGTATTAGAACTCCGTATTTATATCCATATAAAGGTATAATCCTGTGTATATTTATTTTTCAGCTGTATATGAATTTCTGTAAATCTTTAAATTAATTTTTCAATTCATTTCTAGTGACAAATTAAGAGGACCTGATATTGAAAGCAAAGTGAGAGCAACTAGAACTATAACAGCGCTTTTACAGGTGAATGATTTGAAATTTGATTCATATTTTTATAGCATTTAAGATTTTTTAAATCTTGTTATTAATTTCATAATTTACTTTGCATTTATACATATATACAGTTAACCCTTGTCAAGCACAGATTTGCTTACATACACTATCTTAATTTTTTCCATTTAATTTGCCCAGTGCTAGAATTTCATTCATACTCCATACTAGAATACATTCATTCAGCACTGAATGCCTGCTGGCATTAGCTCTGGCCAGAAGTTATCAATAATTTCAATAAACAATCAAATCCATTGATTGAAAATGAAGACGCAGAAATCATGCAAATTGCAAAAGCAATCAGCTGCAAAGGATTTTCAGATTTGGGAGAAGAACAAATCAAAGAATTAATCAAGCAATTGCAAATAAACAATTGGATGATCTTAACACTAGCCAATAGCAAAAGCAATGGTAGTGAAAAAGAAGGTAATGCATGTGTAACCTTCAAGAAATTAATTGAATTAAAAAAAAAAAAAACTCGGGAACTGCCTGATTTTACAATGGAGATTAATGTAAACTGAAAAAAAGTAAGAGAACAAACACATTATGAGAGACACTGAAAAACTGAACTCCTTTCCACAAAACTTTTAAAGAGTTGCATCAGTCATTGGTCCCAAGCAAAAATCATCGGCTTTTAAAAAAATAATAATAAGTGTATGGCAAACTTATTTAGCAGTAACAAAAATTCCATCAATTAACATTTGTTTTTTCCCTTTTAACTACAACAATATTTAAGCTTGTTTAAATTATACATATGTTCTTAACCTGAATTACATCCAACACTTTTTCCATTGAAAATTGAATATCCATATAAAGCTATAATTACCTTAATATGCCTGATGCATAATATATTAATGATACAAGCTGCACATTTGGCAAGAGTTTACAGTACTGCATTTGAGTAAAAGATATTTTTAATTCATTTTAGTACTAATTTGATAATTAACAAGTCTCAATGCTTTAAATAGTTATCACATGTTAAAATTTTAAATTTAAGTAGGTGTTGTATTTGGATTAATTTCTGAATAACCCAACAAACTAGTTGTGGAGTTATATAATTATTTTCCAATTATTTTAAGTTTTTTCTATTTTATCATTAATCTCAAAGGAATATAAAAAATACAGTGCATGTTATTAAACAACAAATTCAAAAGATAAGTAATCTATGCATTTTTTAAGTCTAGTATATTTTTATATTTAAAAAAGGGTATCTCAGGAGAATAAGAAAGTTTTCAATCTTTAAGAAATTCTGCTATTTTTACAGGGTCCGTTGGATGTTGGTAATTTCTGTTTAGCTCAGAAAGGAGTCGTAGAGATGATGTTGGCTATGGCATCAAGTGATGATGAACTTCAGCAGGTAAAATAATACATAAAGAATGAAATTAATAATATATTTTAACTGTTAATTAAACCACTTTATTTCTTATATTAAATTTACTGACACTAAACATTGTAAAAAATGATTTAACAGTGAGGGACAGTAAAGAATGACATTAAACATTATAAATAAATGAGTACAAGTGATTCATTTGTATCCATTTTATGTAGGAGAGTGAAAAATATTTTTTTATCATTAAAAAAATCTTTCCAAATTTACAAAATATTCTTATTTATTTGCAATTAATAAATCTTGCACAATGTAATTTTATAAGTACAGTACAACGTCTGAGAGCCATACCTCCAATATCAGGAATGGTCTAAAATCCAGACCTTAAAGCCACGAACAAAAAACTTTTTTTAGGAATTTTTTTTATGCTTTACGCATGCGCATTTAATATTTTTCGCCCGTAAGAAAATGTGGAGAATCTTGATTCTTAATTTCACTTCGGCACTAAATAAAATTCCTCGTTATTGAAAAAACAATCATTTTAGCATAAATTTGTGTGGTCAATAAATTGGTTCCATAGCTGCATATTTGCTTGGCATACACCTCGAATCGAAAAATTCTACATAGAATCATTGTTGATTTTATAACTACTAATATTTTATATCTTTGATTGAGTAATGACTCGTGCAGCAATACCTAAACAATTTTTTTATATTAGTAATTGAATAACAAAGAGTATGGAAACCTTTTATATTAACATTACACTTAGCAATGATTACAGATTTAGGTTAAATGTGCTAAATATTGACGAGAAAATATTTAACAAAAATTTCTTTTCAAATGCTATTGAATAGTGGAACTTTGTAACTGAACAAGATATTACGTCTATGTATAGAATTGAACAAAAGTATTAGCACAAAAATGAAGGAACTTAAACAATTTACATTCAAAGAAATGTTTGATAAAGTAAACAAATAAATATTAAGTTTTTTTTGTTTTGTTTTGTAAATTTTGATACCCTTTAGATCATAATTCTTCATTATTTCATAAATAATGTTTTCATATTTTTAATTTTATAATTTCTACATTCCATCTTACTAGATTTAAACTGATGATCTGATATCAGGAAAATCCCAAATCTGGAATCACCGAAGTCACTGTTAGTCCAGATCTCGAACTTTGTTCTGTATTTATTTCAATGGTCTTCTTTGGACCTGTACTGTATGCAAGTAAATCATGTTAGTTTGTATTGGGTAAAATATCATTTTTTAAAATAAGTGAAAATGATTAATTTATTTACTTGCTTTCCATTTTTCTGTAATTTAAATACTATGAAAAGGTGATTTAATAATTCATTTTCTGTAGCAGAGCATACAGCATGTAATCTGTAGTGAAAATACAATTCTGCAAGTAAGGAAATGTCTTATTCTGATATTTATCGTTAAAATCACAGTTAATTGTGGGTTAAAAGTGAAAAAATTTAATTCATGCTGCTAATTTTATTATTTTATATCTATAAAAGTAATACCTTAGTTTTTATTCATTGGCAGTGGGTAAGCACTTTTTAACACTTTTTTTTTTGTAATTTAATAGATTAAAAATAAAAACGTGTGCATTGTGTTTTGTGTTTAGTTTATGTTTTGATATGCCAAAATGAAATTATTTTACTTTTCACCATGAATAACATTTTTTAAAAATAAATTTTTTCATTTGTACTGAAATTATTTATTTAGATCAATAAAAAAACATGATGGAATTATGCTAATTGTCTGTACTCAGATAGGCTGTTGTCTGTATTCGTTTTTTGGAAAATTAATGAAAAAATTTGGTCCTCAAATAGTCAAATCGCATTTCTTACTCTCATGAGCATACCTTCAGTAAAATTCTGGCAATGGATTTTAGGTATATTCTTGTATGTTTCCTTCAAAGTAATGGCAGTTTTTGATGGAGAAGTTTATTGTTGTAACCCAGAATTGATGTCTTTATATGCTGCAAAACCTTTGAGCTGGCTACTTCTGTTGCTGCTATACAGAATCAAAATGCCTGTCTTGAATCTAATATTAGTGCGTAAAAAACTCAAGATGGGTTAAAAAATTCTGTGGATATCATGTAATATTACATAGGTCTGTGTATTTTATATAGTAAATGCACTCATATTAGGTATAAATTAACACTTTTTAACATTCTAAACAAAAATGGTTTGGGCTAGTTTGCGCCTGACTTTTTATTGGAGAATTTTCTGAAAGTGAGCAGTTACCATGAATCTATTATAATATCTTTTTGGTGGCTAACAAAATAGTTATTTCATAATGTAGGGAAGATTAAAAGAAAGTTCATTGTTGCAACAAAGCCTGATTATGAATTCAATGGTTTATTGATTTTAAGGCTCCTTTTAAGCATACATTTGAATGTGTAATATTTTAGGAACAAACAATAAATTTCAACAAAAACTATTCTTTTAAAAATGCTATATTCATTCATCTTCCTTTTCAGCGGTGTTTTTCTTATAAGAGTATTCTTTTTAAATATTTTGCATGTATAAACGAATTTTTAAATGTTGTGTGTTTTTTTTAGAGAGTTGCTGCTGAAGCAATTATTGCAGCTGCTTCCAAGAAGGATAAATGTACTGCAATTGTATCAATGGGAACTGATATTTTAAAGAAATTATACCAGTCTAAAAATGACAACATTAAAGTTAGAGCTCTTGTTGTAAGTATATTTTTATTTTAAATATTTTATGTGTATATTATTTATTAATTATTTTGTATTAATTTAATTTGCCCTCGTAGTATAATTCAATATTTTTGTAAAAGAAAAGACTTTAATCTTGCCTCAATCCATATTTTAAGTGTATCATATGAAATATAATCTGAGTAAATGTATTTGAAGAAAATATTTAAGTAATAGAAATGAAAACATACGTATTTTTGGAAGTCTGAGTATTAAAAAATAATATTTAAAGGTTTTTTTTTTTTTTTTTTTTTTTTTTTT
>KK121845.1:682833-708188 GCA_000611955.2 Stegodyphus mimosarum
AAAAAAAAAAAAAAAAAAATTCTCAAGATATCTTATGAATGTACAAAAACTTCATTTTCTTATACGTTTTTGTTAATATATGATATATTTTAAATTGTGAATTGAAGCTGTTTTCCATTGAAAGAATATTAGGTTATTGTATTGTAAATCTGAACATTTCTAACAACATTTGAACTATATGCTTTAAAATACATTAAATGTATTTTTTTAAAGTAAACAATACAGTTTTCCAATTTAAATTGAATGAATATTTTTATTTATATATTTTGAGTGTCCAAAACATATCAGAAGTATTTAAGGCTTTTGTAATTATATTAATAATTTTAGGTTCCTAGTTAATCCGAAGAAAGATAAAGATTTGAGGAAGTGGGCTGTGGAAGGCCTTTCTTATTTGACATTAGATGCTGATGTTAAAGAAGAACTTATTGAGGATCAGAAAGCTGTGCAGGCACTCTATGAGCTTGCTAAGGTTTCGTCTTTACTTGTGTATTTATTTTATGTGCAATTTCTTTTTCTTAGAATATCTTAGAATGGAAAATATTCAGTTTGTTTTCAGCTTTCAATTTTTCAATTCATATTGTTTTCCTATAAGCATTACATTTGATTTACTATTAATGCAGAAAATAGATGGTAGTTACTTGATTTTTGGCAGTTCATAATATTTACTTGAGTTCCTTTTCTTAAATATATGTCTTCTGATAAGTGACTGTGCATATAAGTAAGAATGTTATTTAAATTAATTATAAAGTGAATGTTGTCAAAGACAATTAGCCAACACTCCACACAGTTTTGTTTTTCTGTGAAGATGTCTTAATTAAGTCACCTATCAATGGTTGTGAGTGTTGATTTGCATGATGAATTAATTCCATTAGAGTCTAATAAAGAAGCTTCTTGAAGTCTGTTAAACAAACAAAAAAAATGTAGTGTATCAGTTTATTAATAATGTAATGTTATACCCCAAAAAAAAAACTTTGAAAATGATTTATTTTGTAGTTAATTTTCTCAGATACTCTTAATAAATAATATTTTAAAGTGAAAATAATAGATCTTATATTTAAAAGGGGAAAAAACTATGAAAACCGTGTATCATAAATTTTATGCAGTAATTAAAAAAATATTCACTGTGCATGAAATGAAATCTTACTTAATTGCATAGTTTTTACTATATATTTTTTTTAATATGCATTTTACTGTACTGATACTTGTCTGCTGGCTTTCTTCGTCAGCAATATCTTTGACTTTTAATCTTGTTTCTAAATTTAATACTTATTGTTTTAGAAGCATCTTAATATACGGTAATCATTTAAAATTAATGAAATTTATCACACACTTACATATTACCTACAGCTTTGAAATAAAAGATCTGATTGTAGCAATGTGAAAAGCAGAAGGGAACTATCGTGATCAGTTTAAGTATTAATTTGCTCTATTTGTGAGCTGCAGAGACAGGAAGGAGAATGTTGTTAAGTATAAGCACTTCAGGAATTTAATGAATAATTTAGATTCTTTTGGGTCATAAATCAGTCTATAAGATGAATTATCTGTTGCTGAAATAAGAATATTATGCTTCAGAAATGCATAGCCATTTCCTCATAAAAAATAGTTTTTCTGTTTGGGGATACATTTATTAATTAAAATTAATAAATTAATAAATGTTTTATAGTACTTTGAAGTATTTTACTTTAATACTAAACCAAGATATTTTATTGGTCATAAATTAATGCATTTTTGGTCTCGGTCGGGTTAGATGGCAGTTTTCTTAGAGAAGTGTTAATTTATATTCTCAGAAATACTAGTCATATATGGAAATTGTCATATATTGTAGGTGATCACCACTAGAGGATTCACTGTATAAATTTTTAAGCTTTGGGTTTTTTTTTTTAAATAAATTCCTTTGTTGTCGTTTTTTACTTCCTTGTATGAAGTAAAGGAAGTATTGTAATCACAAAAATTTCCACATAGCATATTTTAACGAAAATATCCATATAAATATATTTTATAAATGAATTATAAAACTGAGTTAAAATGGATTCAGGAGAGATTTCTTGTGGCATCTGTATGTACGTATGTATGTATGTATCTCCCATAACTCAATAACAAACATTGAAGAACAATGTCCTAGAAGATTGAAATTTTGTATGGGACTTCTATAAGCATGTAGTTGTGCACCTCCCTTTTGGTGGCAATCGGCCACAAAAAAAGTATATAAATATATATACATATACACTCACTCTGTTACTCAACTGCATGAGCTCAGTTTTTTTTTATTCTTATATGTTAGTAAATTGGGCATTTTTTGCTTTAAAAATGATTGAATTATGTTGTTCTTATCTTCCAGTTAAGGTTTTTATGTCTTTAGTTAACCTTAATGCAGTAGTTATAGAATTATCAACAATTTAAAAGTTGTTTAAGTGCAGCTAAGCCTATTTTTACTTCCTTGTACAAAGGAAGTCTTATAATCATGAAAAATTCCGAGTACCATATTTCAACAAAAATTTTCATTTTGGCTGCTATCAAATGCAATTTAACAATGTTTTTGTGTGATATTTGTGTGTAAGGGCAGAATAAATGGCTCTTTTCTCCCAAATGAATTATAAAACTGATTTAAAATGGATTCAGAAGAGATTTTTACTTCCTTGCGTGAAGTAAAAAGGAAGTATTGTAATTGTAAAAATTCGAGTATCATATTTTAACAAAAATATCTAATTTGACCACTATGAAATACAATTTAACGATGTTTTTGAGTGACATTCATACGTAAGAACAGAATAAAGGATTTTGTACGTACGTACATATGTATGTATGTATCTCGCATAACTCAAAAACGAGTAGCCTCAGAATGTTGAAATTGTGTATATAGAACTGCTTTAACATGTAGATGTGCACCTCTTATTCTGGTTGCAATTGGCCGCATTAAAAGTATATAAATTTATGTATATATAATATCCACTCTGTTACTCAGCTCAGTAAGCTCAGTTTTTTATTCTTATATGTTGGTAAATTGTCTATTTTTACTTCCTTGTACGATGTAAAAAGGAAGTATTGTAATCGCAAAAAATTCCGGTCATCATATTTCAACAAAAATATCTATTTTGACTGCTATCGAACACAATTTAATGATGTTTTTGAGTGGCATTCATATGTAAGAACAGAATAAAGGACAGTTGAAAACACTTAAAACGCTAATTTTCACCCTCATTTTTCCGAGTGGCAACTGTCTTGCATACTGGAGATAAAAATCTGCTTTATTTCAAGAATTGCTGCCACTGTTGGCTTTCAAATCATAAAGTTTGTTAATAAAAAATTTCTAAGTTTTGCTATGAAATAAAAATAGCATTGCCAAACATTAAATACATTAGTTCTGAGTCCAAAAATTCATGGAAAGCCATTTCAAGTATTCTTGTGTTCTTTAATCAGCTGAGATGTTAATTAAAAACTGAAAACTTTAATTTTCACGCTCATTTTTCTGAGTAGGAACAGTCTCGTGCGTTGGAGATAAAAGTGCTTTATTTCAAAAAGTGTTGCTGCTGCTCACTTTCAAGTCATAGAGTTTGTCAAAAATTTGTAGGATTTACAAAATCTTTCTATATAAAGAAGAATGCCTGTTTGTTTGTTTGTTCATTCGTGCTATTGATTTCTGATCAGTTATCATCAATTTTTTGCCACATTTAATTGACTAAAATTGTATATAGGTGAAATATTGGATGGAACTTGAGCTTTTATGACCAAATGATTAGAAAGGCAAAAATCATTAAAAACTGCATGCCATTGTTACTGATATAATGAGAGAGAATTAGTTTATTTTCCCATGGAAATTTTTTATGTAGGTTCCATATCGCATCAGACTGAAAAATGTATGACTATGAATCGCATTTTTTGCATCGTTATTAGAGAAGGATTACAGTGGTATGGTTCTCTCTGTTGTTAGATACATTACTTTTAATATAACTTAACTGGCATTGGGTACTTCTGGTAGTGAGAAATAAATCTCTAATGAACTTCGAAGAAATAAGTTTAAATGAAATGCTGCAAAAAATGTGTGTAATTTAATATTCCATACAAAGAAGTCATGTAGTGTACACACCAGTTTTTTTTTAACATGCTTGTGTCATGTCCCAGCAGGCTGCATGAAACTTTAATTTTTGCTTTTAACTTTAATTTCCAAGTTGTCTCTCCTATTAACAAAGTTTTTTAATCTTGAAGCTAATTGTATTGAAGAACATGACGTATTGTATCAGAAAAGGAGCTATAATTAAATTTCTCCTTCCTGATTATCTTTTGTACCTCAACTCTTCTTTCAAATTTAGTTATACTAAAAGTATCCACAAGTTTCTGTTTGTACATTAAATGTCTTTAAAGACCCTCCAGGTTCAACAGAATCTATCAATTTTATTAAACGACTTTAATCTTAATCTTATTTTTGAAAGCATTTAAAAATTGTCTCACAATTTTTTATTTCTGTTTGGGGGAAGGGCTCAATAGATGGCATTGCAAGT
The DNA here is from genome assembly GCA_000611955.2 of Stegodyphus mimosarum. Classification (NCBI taxonomy): domain Eukaryota; kingdom Metazoa; phylum Arthropoda; class Arachnida; order Araneae; family Eresidae; genus Stegodyphus; species Stegodyphus mimosarum. The sequence goes on from KK121845.1 coordinate 687,330, forward strand.
GTTTGTTTTTTATTAATTGCTTTTTCATATCTATTTCAGTGATAAAGTCTTGACAGGATGGCACCAAGTAACTTTAAAAAAATCAGTCCTGTGCCAGAATTGCTTAAGCTGAAATTTTCTGTAAAAAGTAGCAGCTTAATTGTGAAATCATTTTTAAATACAAAAATTCATTTGCATGTAAAATTGTTTTTAAATACAAAAATTCATATGCAATAAATTTCTCTAAGATGCTCATCAGTGGTTTCAGACAATTTCAGTTATTTCTGGGTGTGATTATCATAGCAGATGATGATTAACATTTTATTAATCTGCTGAATGGCTTTATCTTGTGCAGGGCTCTTAAAGTTTGTTATAACAAATATAAATTTGGCATATTGTGTTATTAAAATTGTTATGTTAATAAAATTTGAATTAATTTCAAAGACATCAGTCTTGCAAATTTCTTTGCTTCTGATGAAGAGGACTTGTACTTAATTGTCCTCAAAATCGATTGAGATCTTGACTTAAATATACGCCAAACTCAAGGTTATTGTGTTACTAATTTTAAGTGTCTTCCTACTTGAGAGTTTCAACTCAAAGCTGTTCTTGATTATTTTGTTGGCATAACTGTACAGCTTTATTTTCAGTCAGTATTATGCTAATGTTATCTTTGAATGCCATTTGTGCCTGTTATAAAGTTATTTTTGTGTCCATTACCAAATGCACAAACAAGACAAGATAAAATTTGCACTAATAATATCATGGAATCAAACATATATGACAAATTATATCTTATTGGAAAAAAAAAAGATTCATAAATGGTTCAGAAAATAAATCCTTATTTATTATTATTATTATTATTTGCAGTATTTCTTTATTTTATACTTTATTGTTTGTAAATATAAAATGTTGTGTCTGATTTCCAGAAATCTCTTATTTTAGACTGGGGATTTATCAGTAGTGTATGGCTGTGTTACAACTTTAGTGAATCTTACAAACAGTTATGATAAAGAGGAAATTATTCCTGAACTTATTGAATTAGCCAAATTTGCAAAACAGCATGTTCCAGAAACTCATGTTAAGGTAACTTTTAAATTTTGCTTTTAAATTATATTGTTTATCTAACTACAAAAAGAAATTGCAATGTAACTTTTATCTAGGTCATGTTATTTCTTGCTTTATAATGTTTGCTGAATATTTATTATTTTAATATTAATTTCTCAATATTTTACTGTTATAAAATAAGTCATTACTAAAATAAAATCTCACTTATATGGCAAGTTCAGGTAATGCCAAATTTTAGATACCTTAAAAAAAAACTGAGCTTATTAAATTGGAATTCATGTTAGAAAAGCCATATGAATGGGAAAGCTTATGCTCCAAAATTATAAAAACAATCCTCTTTTTTGTTACCAGCTTTAATATCAAAAGCTTACATTTTAAATTAAGTAAGAATTTAAAAGAAAAAAAAAGTTCATTTCAGGCATGAATGCCAAGTGCATTTCATAGGTCTTAAATGTGAAAGTAAAACATCTGATCCAATTATGAAATCTCACTGAACATGTTGGCAGAGATGTCACCATTTGGTCTAGTAGAAGTTCAGATGAACAAATACTTATTTAGTTGATTAGATAATAAATAGATACAAATCACATGTATAGCATATTAAAAAAAAAAAACCTCAAATCTCTAATCTTAATTTTTCATATCTTAATTTTTCATGTTTGATCATCATTGTTTATCCATTTTTGAAGTTGCATATCATGGCTTTTTTTGTGCAGATCCTGTAACTTTGAAAATACTATAAATGGCATACTATTTCAAGCTGAACTATTAATATTTATACTGTTTCATGCTGACCTAAAACATTAAGATATCCAAAGTAAAACATTTTCATCTGGTATTGGATCAAGGTCTCATTTGAATTTCTCATATCCAAGCCTTATGAAATAAAAATAATGCAGCAGCAAATAAGCTGCTGCATTATTTTTATTTCATAAGGCTTGTGCAGGGAATGAACTGTGCTCAGAATCCACACATACAGAAACATATGTACCACTGTTGATGAAAACTCAGCACTATATGCCTTTCCAATCCAGTTACAACTGGTGGGAAAGAGGAATAAGAAATATCTTCTAATGCTGCAGTGTCTGTTTGCACTTAATATTTGCAGAGCATATGGAACAAAGCAGAAAATTCTGCTCTTGTACTAGAGGTCTGATCTCCCTCCATGTAACAGCAGAATAGAACACAATGCATTATACTTAAATACTTAACTCATGCATCATGCTGTCTTTGACAACACTACTTACAGCACCTTTACAATATGAATGTCAAGACAATACTGTGCATATCATCCCCCATTTAAAAGAAGTGCAATTCACAATTAAAACGAATGGAAAGAACCGTATTCCGCAGGAAGTATGCACTGTCATCTATACAGATGGCTTTAAAACCGCTGAATGCATGGAAAGTGGTTTTGTTAAATTTGAAAGAGATAGCTTTACACATACATGGAAAGGCCATCTTAACCATTATAACAGTTTCTTTCAAGCCGAAGTGCTTGCCATCGCAACACCTATAGAACATGTAACTTTCATAAGCATCAGCAAAACAATGATCTGTACTGCCGATATTTTGACATTACTCACAATTCTGAACCATAATCATACCTCTCTCTTAATCACAGAAATACAGCAACTCCTATTTAACAATATTTGCACGTGCATACGTCTTACTTGAGTAAAAGCACATGCCTGGCTAGAGGGAAATGAAACAGCAGATATGTTAAGGAAGCAGCCAGCAATATTTTAATGCAACAACCTTAACATTCCAATTCAGTACCATCATGACATTTCATGTGTGCACTGCTAGACAAGATGATTCAAGTCAAATTACCATTAATTTAACTACTGAACCAACTTCCTCAGCTGCCAGAGTGCAAATGAACAAGTTAAGATATGGTGATAAGATGAGAAAGGCTGATTTAACTCCTGTCCAACCTTTCTTATCTTATCTCGTTCATTTGCACTTTGGCAGTTGAGGAAGATATTTTGATAATTAAACCATCAAAACTATTTGTAGAAAATTTGCAAATATAATGCTGATTTTTGTTGTTTGACTTCTAAAACAATATTGTTGCATATAGAAGATTTGTAATCACCAATAATGCGATAATTGATGAAATCTGCAGAATGATAAAATTCATAATGGCAATGGGATAAGGCAACGGAGCAACAACACTAAGCAAATCAAGGGCTGTCACTAAGCTGCACTTCATTCCAGCAAGTGAACTAGTAATAGAACAAAAATGACGTGTGTTGATAAGAAGCATTACACTTTTGAAATTATGGACCTGAGAACTTTCAACCTAAGTTTAGTTTTAGTTTAATTAGTATTGTTACATTTGATGCTCAAAACTTACATGTTTAGTTAGAAAATATGCTTAACTTCTATAAGAAGGAACTGTTCATAATGTACTTAAAAAAAAATCATCTGTAATGTGTAAGGCTACCATTTTTTTCAGTGAGACAGTGATCCCGCACTCAACATGAAATTTAATAAATAAATGAAAATCAAAAATGCAAATGCAGCCAAAAAAATATTTAAAGTATAAATAATTCGTAGAAATGATTAGTTGTATTTTGAAACAAAATAAATTTTTAAGTAGTTCATGGCATTTTTCAATTTGTTCTTTGAACTACATGCAAGTATTGCACTTGGTTATAACCGTTATCTTCATGGTATTAAAGTTCAACTGCAATTTTTTTCTTGTTCACAAAGTATTTATAAAAGAAAAGACCCTTTCAGTAGCTATATTGGTACTGTGTAAACAAAGTGCAAATTCTGTAGCTTTTGTGAGATGCACACGAGGTATATAATTTTATATAATTAATTTAAAATTTGAATCCAATGCTTATCAGTGGATGTTTCTTCTTTATTTCATTGTTAAAGTTTTTCAAAATTTATATATCTTGTCAAGTTTAATGTTTCATCAAATAGTTTATTTTCCATTGCCATATATTCATTTTTTGGGCTAGTGCTTCTTCATGAAAACTATTGTTTCTTCCATTTTGGTCCAATCTATTTGACATTTTAAATTAATCTATTGAAAATTAGTAATTTCCATAAATCATTTGCCCATAATTCTAGATAAGAAACAATATTCATATAAAAAATTATAATTTGATTGATATACTATTTTTGGTCTATATTTTCATTTCCAGTTATATTGTTTAAAATAGTCTTTAAACTTGTTGATAGAGATGTAGAATCAGTTCCTTCTTTAAATTTAAAAATGAGATCATTAATTGTAACGCTGTTCTTCTAGAACTAGCCATCTTATTTTGGATATCCCTGGTAATCACTTTTGTTCTACCTCTGCATCAGTGCAAAGTTCCTCCAGATTTTTTACAAATATAAAAATAACTATAAATTTGGCTAATCATTCCTTCAGTATCTACAGGAAACAAATCTTATGCAGTTTGAGTTGTATTGTAGATTATGCGTGATGCACAGCCTGTTCCAATTATTGGGCAATTTAATTGATTATTCAATCAGAAAAACATGTTATTTGCCCCTTTTCTATTAACACTTCCAAAATTTGCATTGGTATTGTCTCCACACTATTCCACCAACTTATTTATCAGTTGTTTGAATCAATATTGGGCTTGGTGATTATTTTGGTCATTTCTCTAAGAAGAGGAATGTAATCTAGAATTTTAACTTGAATGCATTCTTTGTGATCAAAATATCTAATGAAGATCAGACATTAGTTTGAAGTATCTGTATAAATGGTCATAATAAGAGTTCTCTAGTTTAATTTTAAGTGTGGAGATTGCATACAGTTTTTATCATGTTTTTAAACTGTTGCCTCAGCATTTCTGCACACACACACACACACAAAAAAAATTCTTTAATACTTTAATTTTCATGTACAATGAATAGATATAAGCGACAGATTGTGTGTGACTCTGTGGAATGAAAATACTGCTTTAGTCAGTGCAAGCTGTCATTAATAATCAAGATGCTATTGCTTGATTCACCATATTATGTTTTGGGGACTCTGTGTTGTATAATGTCATTTTGTCCACTTCAAGCAATTGAAATTGTTGAATAGCTGCTATATGGAAAGATTCTGAAAAAATTAAATTTAGAAAATTTCAGTAATTGTATTAAATTGTTATACTTTAACAGTATAAAGTATGGTTTGCTTTTCTAACCTCTAAAAATATTTACTGGTAGCACTTTATTTAATTGATAACATATATATGGAGATCATAGCAGTTGCAAGATTGATTTGTGGATATTTGGAGTCCGTGAATGATGTAGTTAGTTGTCATAATAGTTGGTGGATTGAGTTGTTTAGATAGAGAGTCCATGGGTAATGTGGTTGGTTGTTAGTATCAGATGGTGTGGAAGGGAGATGTCAGTGAATGAATGTACATAGACCAAGAGCTCATGAGAGAATGAAGAACTGTTAGCCAACTTGTCATTTATCAGGCTCTTAAGATGCCTATTCCTAACCATGTTGCTACAAACATATATCATGTCAGCAGTATAGATATGGATTACATAATGAGAGCCATACTAGTTAAACTCAATAGTTTATTAGTATCATGAGGTTGCAGAGAGACAGCATAGGCCTTGTCAGTTTGGTGGTTGTTAGAAAAGTTCAATGCCATTCATGCATTGAGGGCACACTGACATATTAACAACAACATTGTTGATATGACATATTGGCAACAACACTCTGTGCATATAAAAATATGTGTCATGTGGCATATCATTATATACCCAATGCCACCAATGTGAGGCTTCAAAATAAGAGGATCTGTATCAGGAAAGACTATTGAAAATATATTTATTTTTATGAATCTTTAAATGAATCCCCCTTGGATGCACATCCATATGGAACACAGGGTTGGAATCCAAGATGAATTTCACCCTAGTGATGTGTCACTTATGTACTCTGAACCTTTTTCTGCCATGTCAAAATTATTTTCAGTACAGTAAACTCATGATAGGAGGGCAGAGGTAATTCCTGTTAACCTCTAGTAGCTGCCAAGAGTTTCTACTCTCCATCAGTTGTCAGCTGTCATCTGACTAAATATGAATCATTTTTCAAATTGCAAGGAAAAGACAGAACAGATGCTGTTCTTTACCAAAGAAAAAAAAAATTGTCTTTTCAAGAATTTATCAAGTTTACATTAAACCAAAACAAACGTGGATACGGTTGTGTTGTGATGTTATGCTTGTCCATTACTGGCTCTAAATCACTGTGTTTGATGATATTGTATATGTGTTAATAGTATTGTGGGCTCTCTAGTGACATTACAAATCTTTCATGTACTAAATTTTTCAGGAAGGGGATTTTCTTAAATTCTAAAATATTCCAGTTGTTTTAGCTTTCTAGTTCGCTGAATAGATAATTGGGCTTTTACTGTATTTAGAAGTTAGCCAAAAGTCTGAGAAAATAAGGTTATTATATTTCAGTGTATGAACATTTTTCTTTGAGATCCATATGAAGGTGTTTATTATAATGTCAGAATCATGTGTGAATGTATATGCATAGCTTTGAGCAAGTTTCATTCAGAATGCTCCACAAAGGTATCCCTCCTTTTAAGGAAATAGCCCTCTTGTGCTTTTCCATATTCAGTCAATCATCTAAATATATGAATATTGTTGAATTTTGAATTTTACCTTATTAGTCTAAATGGGCAATTTGTTCAGAAATACTATTGATTTTGTTTTGGCATTTTGTGTTGTTTCGCTGTAAGCATTGTTTCACTTTTCAAATTGTTACCACCAAATATTATCACCCTGTGTTATATTTAAAGAAATTAAATAATGAAGAATCTGCATAAATGTATGTATATTTCTCGCATTGTGATAAAACAATGCCTAGAACCATGAAATTTTGAATAACAAAATCCTCCTGCAAATATGGGCATCTGAAAGCCCAAATTTGAAATTTGGAATTTGCTTTATTATTGATTTTATGTTTTGTTCAACTTTAATGAATTTTTTATTAACAAACTCGAGGATTTCAAAGCAAGCAATGGCAGCGTTGTACAGATGGAAATTTTTATCTTCATCGTGCGAGACTGTGTGACAGAAATTCTAAAGATATGCTCATTTTAAAATTATTTTGCAATATTGCTCTTGAACTGAATTTTATGGTTTAAGTGCGAAGAACATGATATTTAATAAATCAAGGTATATTTTTTAAAGTTTGTAATGTTTCTCATCTGTCTGTTTTTTGCTGTATTTTAACAGGATGCTAAAGAATTTATTGACAAGAGACTTAGAACATTAGCTGAAACAGGTGTTATTCCAGCTTTAGTAGCCTTAGCGAAAACAGAGAGTAAAAATAGCAGAGAAATGATTTCCAGGTAATATTTAAATTTAATAAACATATAATATAATGTAAGATTGATGTACATAATTTCTTAAAAAAGAGATATTAAGAGCATTTATATTTTTATCATTCAACAGGTTTTAAAGCTGTTAATACTAGAACTATGGATATGATTCTTTATGAAAATTGTGAAAGCTGTCATTTTGATTCTTGGAAAAAAACTTTTAATTTTTTAAAAATATGTGACATTTTATCTCCGAGTTAATTAAGGAGAAAAATGAAATTGTTTTTTGATTTACTTTCATAGTTGTAAAATAATTGAATATTTTAAAATTGATATTCAGATATGTATATGTATATACACATTTTGATACAAATAAATAATGCATTAGTAAATATTTCAAAATACAACATTGTTATAAAAAAAGTATACAATAGTCACAAAACTGTAAAATGTATAACAATGAAAGATATCATGATAATTAATTTTGAAGGGGTCATTCAGATTTCAGGCTTCCTGATTTATTCTGTGTAATGTTATAGGCAATTATCATGTGTAATATCTCAGTTAGCAAAATAGCCATGTGCAGAGAAACAAAGGCTATTGTGGCCACAGTGGAGAGGACTGAGCTTTGTTTCATCAACCTTATGTAATGCTGAAATTAAATTTCTATAGAAATAACTCTAGCTACTTAACATAAAATTTTTCAAAGTGTAGTCTCTGGAATTTAATTTTAAAAACTTGCTTTTACTGCTGATTTCTGTGGGCTTTATTGGTAGTGCATTCAGGTCATTTTCAGATACTCAAGGCCACCTCTAGGCCCATAATTCTTAACTTTCTTATACCAACCGTAAATAAACTTTCTGCTTGGAAGTCGTTTTCTGAAACTTGATCGAAATTTGCATTAATAACAAATTGCATTTTGTTGAATTCTAAAACACCTTTTCCACTGCAGATGTGAACCATTTAATTTTGATTATAATTTTTCAATCATCTGGTGAAAGTCAATTGACATCTGATGACTGCCTATACCTTCATACAGAAATGCTAGAAAATTTTCGCATCTGCATACACATATTCCTTCAAGTTTCATCATGATGTCTTTTATGCTGCTTTATTTTATGTGAAGTATTGAAACTGTCTACTTCTGTTGTATTAATCATTTATTTTTCCTCCAAAAACGCTTTATTAGTCAAGCATTTATCTTCATAGATGAACCCATCAGTCTTTTGGTTGTCTCATCTCCAAGAACATTGACCAGGATACATCATAGGCAGAGATAAAATTGCATTCTTGAAATGGAGGAAGCTCTGTTACAGTTTTAATGGAGAACATAGTGAGGGAGGAATTTAAGGTCTCCCCCTCTTTTCCTTCCTTCCATTAACCTCTCAAGAGGACTTTTGGCTTGGCTGTATTTTAAATTTCTCCATGTCACAATAACACTGTACATTTAAAAACATCCATGTCTTTTTTAAGATATGAACCTGGGCTCTGCTGGCTCTTTTGTCATCATGCCAAAGGTCTGGCAAGGGAAATTTGTTTAGTGACTATGCACGTTGCTAATTAAGCATTAGATACTGAAGGCCTGACTAATCAGTCATTTAGCCATCTTACCAAGAACATTTTCTAGTGTGCACCACAAAGGGTAACCAAATGTACAGTATGAGAAATGGAGAGCTTCTTCTCAGTTTTGAAAGTAAACACCCTGGGGTACAGATCTGAAGGTGTCTTACCTCGAGGTAAAGGAAGTATTATACAGTTAACCAGGTTGCAGCTTAACTGTGGCTCCACTAAAAGAAAAAGTGCTCTGGTGAGGAAAATATTATTGCAAGAATCAGCAGCAGGCACGCTAGTGAGATAGAGCAGATGTTGATATGAAACTCTGGTTAACAACTCCTGTGTCCTGTTCTTAAGCTGATAATAGATGAACACATAATTTGATGATACAGCAATTGAAATTCTAAACAAAGTTCTTGTTGGCAAATAATTTTTTTACTTTTCCTGAAACGGAAATTTCTATTTTTAGAACTCGCTTGAACTTTCAGAGGAAAGCTTAGATTTTACTTTTTCATTGACAAGTGATTGCAAATTACTGTAATCAGTATTGCTTGCAAAATGTGAGGGGGAAAAATGGAAGCATGTTGTAATTTCCACATCAGAAGCTTGAAATGATAAGTAAAGTAAAGTAAAGAATTTATAGGCTTGAATTCAGTATCTTTGCAGTATGGAGTTGGTGAGCAGACTGTGCAGAAATAATTAAAGAAAAAGACTCAGCCATACTGGAGTGGTTAGTCAGCAGAGAGCACAGGGAAACACAGTAAATGGACTGATTTATGCAGAAAAAGCTAAGCATTTTTTCAGCAATTAGGACTTGAGGGCTAATTCTGCTCATCATCAGGATGGTGTATGTGTTTCAAACAGCACCATGGTATTCAAGAGTTTGAAGTGCATTATGAACTTCTGAGTGGTGATCAGAGTGCAGCAAAAGACTTTTGCAGTGATTTGAAAAACTTGATTGAGATTGCAAATTTGCTTCCAGAGCAAATATACAATGTTGATGAATCATGGTTATTTTGGAAATGCTTGTGTCTTGAAAAAGAAAAAAAGGGGGGATGCTCCTTGTCACAAGATCAGTAAATCTCATGTAACGATGGTGACGTGGTCTAATATGGCAGGAAACCACAAACTGAAACTGTCATTGGAAAGGTGAAAAAAAAATCAAGTCTTTTAAAGGCACAGAAGGGCCATCTTACCAGTGTATTTCAATCAGAAAAAGGGATGGATGAATAGAATCATATTTCAGCAGTGGTTTGGTACAAAATTCATACCTCAGGTGACAGACCTTTTTTAAAATGACAGGCCTTACTAAAAGAGCAGTGTTACTCTTAGACAATGTGCCATCCTCCAAGTGAATTGACATTAAAATCAAGAGATGTGCAATTTTTTAATGTAAAATATTTGATGCCTAATGTGACAGCCCTAATACAGCCAGTGGACCAAGGTGTTATTGCATTGATCAAACAAAACTAATTTTCTGCCATGTTATGTAAATTGATTCAGGAAGATCATGATCTTAAAACTTTTCTAAAACTTTTTTCAATTCTGGATGATGAAAGTTTTTTAGGTTTTGATACAGACACAGGTGTCACTAGCTTATCTTGCTCAGATTGCAAACAGTGTGGCTGGTGGGAACATGTGAACAAGAAAACATTTCTGAATGGCTGGAGTGCGAATGCAAATTGTCCTCATTTGAAACCCATATAGATGAGCAAATTGATAGTGATTTATAAATGTCAAATGCATTTTCACTGAGAAGCATCAAAATAAACATTAATTTAAGAATGGTGTCTGCATCATACTGGAAAGAAAATTCTGATAATCAGCCAGATTTATCAAAAATGTGATGTACTTATCAAATTTATCAAAAATATGATGGTTATAAATGTGATGCTGTCAACTGCATGGAAAAAATGTTTTTATTCATACACATTTTATTTTGTTTAATTATTATGAAGGTTATTTATGAATAAATTATATTATAATAATGCTTCTGTCGTATGTTGTTAATGGATTGAAAGTGACTACTATCATTATTCTAGGATGCACAAATGTAAAACACTTTTTCTTGAAATTTTATATGCTGCATAATTGAATAGTTTTAGATTTAAGTTATTTAATGTCAACTTCAAAGCTAAAGTGTTGGGGAAGGTATAAAAATGCAAACTTTACCAATATTCAGTTTAACCACTATCACAATTCTGGTGTAAATTACTTTTACCTAACAACAGTAGTATTTCTCAGTAGTTAGTGCATAATAACAATAGTAGTTAGGATATTTATTATTGTGTTAACATAAGTATGCATGATTAGATGTTAAATTATACTTTTATTTATTTTAATTATATCATTTTCTGTCTTCTTCTTCCCCCCCTTTCTTTCCGTTTCTTGTGTGAATAATACCCAAGCAATACAGATTTAGTATTTTATGTATTGGGCATGTCTATATTTCTTATAAAACATAATTTTTTTTTATCATTTTAGAGTATTTAATGCTATTTGTGAACACCAAGATCTAAGAGGTGCTGTAGTTCAACAAGGTGGTGCTAAGGTAAAAAGAAAGAAAGAAAATTGATTTTTTTTAAATTATTATAGCTTCTAGAAAAAGAGGATGTTAATTTTTGAAACTAAAAATGTGAACAGTATGTTACAACTATTTAAAAAAAAAAAAAAAAAAAAAAAAAAAAATAAAGGCAAGACATTTGTTTTAAGGCAGAAATGAAGCAAAGTCTGATTATGTTTTAAATTTAGGGGGGGGGAATCTAAAAGCTTTCAGATTTTATATTATGCCCAGAGGAGCATTTTTTTAACATTTTGTGTGTTGCCTTTTTTTAATATCATGTTCTCTGCACTTAAACTGTAAAATTTAATTCAACAGCAATATTGCAAAATAATTTAAAACAAGCATATCATTAGAATTTCCGATACACAGTCTCGCGTGCTGGAGATAAAAATATTTTTTTCTCCAGTACAATGTTGGTATTGCTCACTTTGAAATCGTTGAGTGTCTTAATCAGAAACTCATAAATGCTTTATAAAATATGAAATACATAATCAAACAAATTCCAAATTTGAGCTTCCAGATGCCCATATTCGGGTGGAGATGTACGCTATTCAAAATTTTTAGCTCTTGGTACCGTTGTTTTATCACAATGCAAGAAACATATATATATATTTGTGCAGATTCTTCATTATTTTTAATTTCTTTAAATATAACACAGAGCAATAATATTTGGTGGCAACAATTTGAAAAAGTGATTCAGACTTTTAAAGTTTTCAACACAAAAAGCCAAAATGAAATTAATAGCCCTTCTGGGCTAATGCCCTGTGGGCTAATTAGTTAATGTAATAAAATATATGTTAAAAGAAATCAGTTATCCTGAAGCTTGTGTTTGTACATGTACAGTACTTTATATAATATTTTTAACTCTCTTTTTCTGGGTAGGAATATTTGAGATAACAGTAACTGGCATTCAACATAGTTTTGTAATTATTATTATCATTTATTGCTTGTTTTTAATGATAATACTAACTGAGTCAGATGCAATCAGATATTGCTAATATACACAGGGAGTTTTATTAATTAAAAATGTATGCATGTGTGTGTATTATTCATGCTTTATAATGTAACATTGTAATATTTATAGGTTCTTGTGAATTTGGCTCTTGAAGGAACTGACAAAGGAAAATTAACAGCAGCTCAGGCACTTGCTAGAATTGGTATAAACATTAATCCTGAAGTGGCTTTCCCTGGCCAGAGGGTTTGATATATTATTTTTATTTTAAATTATTTATTGTGGTCAATTTTGAATTTGTGGTTTTGAATAATGAGTAATTTTTCAGAATAGCTTTGAAAAGTACTGCATTGGCTTTGAAGTTTTAAAATTACAATAACTTTACAAAATACTTAATGCTGTGATTTAAAGTACTTGCATTTGCATCTTCATCAAGAAAACTTTGGCAAATAATTATTTGCAGCAAATTTTGTCAAATATAACAAATTAGTTGGTAGCTGTTGTAAATTATCCAAGAAAATAACATTAAATGCTAAAATTATGTGCTATATAATTCATATCATGCACATAATCATACATGGTTATGTCTATTAGTGCAAGCTTGTAAATTTAATTTTTAAGCATTATTTAAAGATTAATTGTAATATATGTCTTTCAATTATATATATGTGTATGTATGTAATTTATGTAAAGTTCCTAAAATAAATTTATAAATATAGACATGCTTTTAGCTGTTATACACTTGTAGAAAACAAATAGTGTATTTTTATAGCAGAATAACATTTAATATCAGAGCACATATAATCCCAGAAAATGAAACTTACTTGGCTATCCATTTAATTCAATTCTACACAGACACACACACACACATATATAATGAAATACAAGTATACAGTAAGTTAGTTTAGTACTTCCTTATCTTTATGGCCCCTATTGTAATGGTGCCAAAATTATTGCTAAGTCCATATTTACTTTTCATGTACAGTTCCTGGCTGCCATACTTCCACAATTACTCCTTAATATGGTATCAAAAGTTTTTTTCTTGCCCCAAGGGCTTTTGCCACATGAATTCCACAAGATGAAACTCAAGATTATGACAAGCCATGACTTACTGATTTTATTCTGCCACTTAGTAAAGCTTCGCAGTCTTTTAACAATTTGTGTATGATGTTTCACAATAAAATGTTTCTAACCTGCTTTTTTTTTTTTCAGTTCCTCTGTATATGCTGTCTAACAGTGTGAATAAATCATCAATACCTCTTGTATGTGATCCACAATTTTTGCCACGTGAGTGATTACCTTTCTGTTCAGAATCTGAACAAGAAAACACTTACCAGATTCTTGGCAAAACTTGCTAAATACCATCCCCCAACAAATAGACTCTTATCCATTTCTGTAATTTTGCCTGGTCTACATATTCATGTATTTGATTGTTAGATTAAATGTGGAGAATATAGCTCTTTCAAAAAACTGTTCCAGTCAAGAGTCATATTTTCACAAAGATTTCAGTTGTTTCTCATACCATTTAATTTACATCAGTTCTTATACCCAACAATAAATAAATCCATTGCTATTATAAGCATTATTCTGGAACCACTGAACCAATTGTCAGAATGTATGCTTTTCTCTCACTTTCAGTTTTTCATGCTGCGTCTCCAAATGCTTTAATTAATGTATAGTTTCAATTTGTGGACATCCTTGTATATTCAAATGCAAGGTAAAATGCTTCTTTCTTGAAAGAATGATGTAGCATTTCTTTCAGTCATCAGTAAGTTTAAAATTGTTAACATTTTTTTGAAAAAAGAAAATGCATTTATAAAGTATTTCTCCCGCCTTCTTAGCATGCCTTTGTGGTGTAGTGGTCAGCATGCTGGGTGTGTATTCTAGAGGTCCATGGTTCGAGTCCCGGCATTGTTCATTTTTCATATCTCCTGCTTTCTAAAAAAACTTAATGACTCTACACATTAACATATGACATTCACAGCTATTTTCATGATGAGTGAACAAGTTAAGCGATCAGCATTAAGACCACCACTGGCAATTTTGCTCTTCTTGGCAGTGTTTTTAAAAAATGACAGTTATAAAAATATGGAAGTACTCTAAGTTGTAAAATAATAAATAAGTATTTGTTCACTTTATTTTTAGTGTGCTGAGGTCGTAAGACCAATCATGGCATTGCTGGATCCAAATTGTACAGGGTTGCAAAATTTTGAAGCTCTCTTAGCACTTACAAATTTAGCTCAAGTTAGTCCAAGTGTGAGGTAAACTTTTTTCTTTTATAAATGTTTCTCCCTCTCCTTCTCCCCCCCATGTTTTAATTTTTTTTCCATATTCTTTTTATGATGTTATTTAGTCTCTTAATATTTAAAACAAATTTAGATATTGCAAATATCTGAATTTGTTTTGAATATTAAGATCTAAGTTTAATTTCATAAATTTCTTAAATTTCCTTGTAATTAAATGTAAATTTAATATATACTGTATATTAATTAATTGATATTATGTATTTAATTATGAAATTTTGTTTTTAATGGAATTTCTCAATTTTTAATTAAATTTTTTTAACTTTTGTTACATTTGATTTTTGGTTAATTTTTGAGCACATGACATTGGGGGGGGAAAACACATGTACAGAGGATATTCACACATTTTTGTAATGATTTTGATTTTTAATGATTGAATTTAAATATTAATTTTAAAATACAAACCTAACTTGCATCAAATTGGAATAAGGTTTAATTATCATCTGCGGCATTAAATTTTTTTTTATTTTTGCGCTGTCCGAAGAGAAATACTCTTATTCAGTTATTAAAAAAAATTGCGAAAAGCATAGCTTTAATATTTCTACACATAAAATAAGTGCCATAATTAATATGAAAGGAAGAAACATCAAAATTTACATCTGACTGGGAAAAAGGCAAAAAATGCATGCCCAACAAAGGTATGTACAGCTCTTATTAAATCTAAAGTTGTATCTCAGGTTTTAAAGGAAAATCCAGCCCCCGCTCCCAAAGAACTATTTTGCAAAATCTTTAAATATCTGTGTAGGAACTGTGAACAAAATTATAAAATATGATTTAAAGCTAATCAAAACAAAAAAACATGATGTTCATCGCCTAATGCCAAAACATGTTTCTCAGTGTAAGACCTGTGTGCAGATTGCTATATGAAAATTATTTGACAGGTGAAAAATGGAAATATATAGTTACAATTGATAAGGCTTGTGTGTACTTATCTGATTGCAATAGAAAAAGATCAATTTACTACCAAAAAAGACTTAACATATTGGTTCAGAAAAAACAAGGAAAGTGTTTCTGAAGGTTTTATGGTTATTACTGGATTCCCTTATAACGGAAGACTTAAAATAAAGAAAGTAGAAAAAAATGTCAAAATTAATTAGGATTACCATCAGAAATATGTTTTAACACCTAGAAAAGAAAGAAGAAAATCCATTAAAGAAGAAATTCCATCTATTTATCCAAACAATCTTCACTGTCTTAAGTTCCATCTGGATAAGGCTCCAAGCCATACCTTTGAATCTACTGCTCTATTTTTAAAAAATGAGAAATGAAACCGGAATTGAAGCTAGTCCCTTTAAATGCATCCCACTCAAATTTCATGTGGATCACTGTGCATTTGGACTTTTGAAACAAGCATTTTATAAGCGACAGCCCAAAACATTGGGTGAACTCTGGAAGATTGTAAAGGAAGAGTGGAATAAAATAAACCTTGAGTTTTAAGAAAAGTATTTTTATCTTGGAAATCAAGATGTAATATGATAATTCATAAAAGGGCTATCAGACAGAACATATTAGAAAATAGAATTCTAAGGTTTGTTTATATATAAATCTTTGCAAAATTATTACAGAAATGTGTGAACACCTCTGTAGTATTAAGAGTATGGAAAACGTTTGAGGTATATAATAACTAAATTCCATATATAATATCATTTAATGGTATTAAATTTGTATTTCATAGTTTGCCATGTGTTAATGTAGCTTTATAGGACTGATTTTTACCTATTATCAACATTTTCCCCTCCTGTATGCATGAAATTAAAAATAATAATAATCTTGATATTTAATTTTATTGCTTTCCCAGCTCTTTAACATGTATATCTTTTAGTGTTCTTTAAGAAAATAATTTTTTATGTTTAATTAACTGAAGTTTGTTATCATGCATGTATGATGTTCTGTTGACAGAAACACTGCTGCCATGTATTTTTATGGAATTCAATGTAAAAAATTTTTAAACCAAGTAATAACAATAATAATTAAAAAAATATGAACATGATTTTTAATATGTAAAAGTCTAATAAAAATTTCTTTGAAATTTAAAAGATTATAGTGCTTTCCAGTTATCATGAACCACAAATATTTTGTTGCCATGTAAGAAAATTTTTCGAACATTTTCACCAGTTTCTACCCAGTAGTACTTAGTATACTCAATAAGAAGTAATCTTACAAAGTTACAAGAAGAGAAGTAAACAAAAGAGTATTGTCGTTCATAAAGAAGCAAATGAAAAGTATATTCTTAAACTATGATTAATTTTAAGAAAGCATTTTTTTTTATCTTAAATCAGGAGCAAAGTAACATAAACCATTATTAATTGTAATTATTCAATTCGATACAACAAACTGAATTATTAAATGTGTCTTATATTAGAGAAGGTGAAGAGAAATTAATGTGTTTGCCATGGACACAATCAGATCAATTTTCATGTATTAAAATCATTGTATGTAATTTATAAAGTATTGCCATACCTTTTTTGCATTTGCTGTATTAGTTATATTTGTTATAAAAATTGATGAAAGTATCTGAATGATGAAGATATCCATATTTGCTCCAAACATCTTCGCCCATAAAAAGTGTTACTGCTTGAAGTTGTAAAAAAGGCTCCAAACTTGTGTGTAATTTTTTTGTTCTTCTGGCATGTTTATTCACAAAGTTTAGATGACCTGTTAACACACAAAAATATTTACTCAGTATCTAAAAACACTGGAACATATCAAAATGTTTCATTATTCTTTCTTTTGAAGCTTTAGATAATAAGGTAATGATTTTTAAAGCAATTTAAAATGGAATCTTAAGTTTTAAAACTTTTATTTTGGAAAGCAGATAAGGTATTATTTTTATATATTTAAAATCATGAATTTTAAGATTCCAGTGATACAATCAATAGGATGTTACAAGCCGTATTATGATCTAAATTCATGGTTTTTCATTCTGTGAAATTTTTTATGTTGGTTTTAAGATATGAGACAAATTAGCTTTAAGGATGAGTTGCATACTTAAGTTATTATTTCTAGCTTTAGCAGTTGCATCAGAATCTGGTTTAATTTGATTCTAAAAGGTGAAGAGAAAAGAATGGCAAAGAAAAAAGAAAGGTGAAAAGACAAAAATGTTTGTGACATGGGCACATTTGGTTGATCAATGTTTACATTTACAAATAATGTTCTCAAAAATGAGAGTAAGGGAAAATATTCTGAGAAAGGTCATTCAACAGTCAACAAATTTTGATTCTCTCTGTGAACTCAATAAGTTAGCATCAATATTAACAATAAAAATTATTCTAAAGAGATCATGTGGATTGAAAATAAGGATTGAATGTTACACAGGACACAGGTACATTAGTTGGTTGTTCTAATTTAAAGCTTTATTCAATTCATTAGAGAATCAGCATCTTACTAGTTAGTAAAGAATCCAAAGAGATGAGTTGAAAGATCATATGTTTAACTATGAGGGTAATTAAAAACAAACCAATCTTAAGGCCTTTAAAAAGAAAAATGGAGGGAACTCATTGCTAAGGAATAGTAGACGATTTTGCAGTAACCAAGTACATGATGCAATGTGCTAGAAATGTTACACAGTAGAATTCTGATATCTGGAAGTGTACATAATTTTGGATTAATAATTTTAGATGTTCATTTTGGATTCTTATATCAGTTTAGATTTTTGGATGTAAACAAACAGTACTTCAATTCCTAGAAAATTTAACATGGTATCGAATTTATCACCAGTTTTTACTACTTGTATTTGCAGATGAGATTTTGATACTTTCAAATTATTCACCCCTCCTCCCCCAGTGAAAAGTTGTGAGCTCATTAGCGATTTTGAAGAACATTCACAAACTTGTTGGCAGATTTCCAAATAAGTGGGGTTCCTTTCACAAAAGAGTACTCTTTGGGGGGTTTGTGACATGGGCATTTTTCCAAGCTAATGTGTAAAAGACAAAAGCCACTTTCCAATTGCCAGCATACTAATGATTCCATAAAAGAGCAGTCAGTTAATAAAATTAAAAGGTGAGAAATATTGATAATAAAATGCTTACTTTTTTCGAGAAATCCATCTGTAATTTTACTGAAAAAAATCAGAGAAGTGCAGGAATATTGCACACTAGCCCAGACAGACATATGCTATATACATTACGAAGTTGCTTAATATATGCTTTTTGGTAACATTCTGGGTTGCCACATAACTATTTTAACAATGTACTGTATTACCTCATGAATACTTTTTTCTGACTTTTTGGTGAAGGTGTTGATAATCAGAAGATAATGAATTTTTTAAAAATATTGCACTACTTTAATAACTTATTGTGGCTGAAAAAGAAAATTCATTTTATTTATGAAAGTATTTAGCATTTTTTATTGGTCTTTTTATTATTACAGTGGGATCAAATCCCAAATCACTACAAATTTTTATTTTAGATAAATCTCCACTTTTAGGTTTAGTACAATGCTGGCCACTGTAAATGCAACACCCTGAAGGAAACATGCAAATAACATGAAATTTACAACATGCATTAGCGAGGTGAGATAAGCAAATGATTAGAATTTCAGCGCAGATACACATCACGCGTGCCTGTGGCGCCACTTCAAAGTGCTATTTAAGGCTTGTAGTCTTTGAAGATTTCAAGTTCGGCAATTGTGTTTTTCTTGTGGTTTTTTTCAAAAAAAAAAAAAGATCAATTATGTCTCATAGTAAACAGCGATCATCGTTTGATCAAGTATTCGAGTTCGACAGAGGAAGGATAGTGGCCTACCGAGAGTGTGGATTATCTTTCAAGGAAATCAGTAGTCGTGTTGGACGAAACCAAACAACTGTAATGCAGATATGTAACCGTTTGATGCAGGAGGGTACGACGGACCGACATGTTTGATCACATCCACCTCAGTGCACCACTTCGCGTGATGACAGGAACATAGTGCACATGGCAGTGGCGGATCACTCAGTCACATCACGAACTATAGCACAGCACATTCAGTCTGTAACGCATCATCCAGTGTCTGCGCGTACCATTCGACGGCATTTGCAGCAGAGTGGTCTGTCTGCAAGACGTCCATTTCTTCATCTACCCTTGATGCAGAACCACAGACATCTCTGC
Organism: Stegodyphus mimosarum; assembly: GCA_000611955.2. Lineage (NCBI taxonomy): Eukaryota > Metazoa > Arthropoda > Arachnida > Araneae > Eresidae > Stegodyphus > Stegodyphus mimosarum. The sequence continues at coordinate 707,129 of KK121845.1, forward strand.
CACCAATGGTGCAATGAAAGAAGGAAGTGGACGGCAGAATGGAATGAAATTGTCTTTACTGATGAGTCACGCTCGTGTCTGCAACACCACTATGGTCGGATTTGTGTCTGGAGACACCGTGAAGAGAGGATGCTGAACACCGCACTGGTCCTGCACTGGGTATTATGGTATGGGGTGTTATTGGATATCACTCTCACACTCCTCTAGTATGCATTGCTGGTACTTTAAACAGCCAGCGCTACATCTCCGAGGTGTTGGAGCCAGTTGTCCTTCCTTAGCTTCAGGGCTTGCCCACAGCCATATTTCAACAGGATAATGTGCGACCACACATGGCACGCATTATCCAAGCGTTCTTCATCAATTGCCAGATTGAATTGCTTTCCTGGCTGGCTCGCTCTTCAGATCTTTCACCGATAGAAAACGTGGTCCATGGTTGCTGAACGATTGACCCAGATTACATCCCAAGCTGCCACACCAGATCAACTTTGGCAACGTGTGGAAGCTGCTTGGTCTGCTGTACCCCAAGAACACATCCAAAGTCTCTTTGAATCAATGTTGAGGCATGTGGCAGTGGTGATCTCCAGCAATGGCAGCTACTCTGGCTACTGATTCTGGAAGGAACCACACTTCACAGAAGTCTATAAATTTAATCATTTGATACTTGGTCAACATGTTATCCACTAAATAAATTTTGTTGTGATATCTCTCGTCTTTCTTAGTTTGCAATTTGGGTGGCCAGCAGTGTATATTTTGCTGTATTTTAAAATTAATTTAAAATTTATGTGACAAACATCTATGAAGAATTTATTTGTCCTGTCTTATTCACATCCTAAATTTAGACTTTAAAAGGCTTTCTAAATGTTGCTGTAACTAGTTTGTTTATTATCTGCACTGAAGAAATATTAATAGGTTCTTAAGAATAGCATTTATTAAGTTTTTTCTGGCAGGCAAAATGGGAGGTTTTTTTTTTTATTATTTTAAGGAATCCAAAATTTTAATTCTAGCACTTTCATAATTGCTCACAGTGCATACATATGAAACATAATGATAGAAATAACAT
>KK121845.1:711768-773522 GCA_000611955.2 Stegodyphus mimosarum
AGGCAGATTATCTTCATTTTTTATTTCTGCTTGTTGTGGCCACGATCAACTTGGCACATGAAATGTGCCTATTCCAAAATAGCTCACATTTTAGATTAATTTTCAGTAAGAAAGAAGATAGTAGCAGACAGCAGTCCAACTAGACCAAAGCGTAAAGAGCAAGTGCGTTACATTCAGGGTGAAATCCCTCAGACTGACTTAGTTTTGGTTTACAATGCATTTTGATTGGATAGTTAATACTTCTGTAAAATTATTATTGGTTACTTGACTTTTAGTTCCATTTACATCATCAGAATTATGTAAGTGCCATATGACATGGATCAATCTAGAGATGACGCAGTACGTAGAGAGGTTATTATTTTTAGAATTGAGAAGGGAAATTTACGTTGTTAATTTAATCTTAGACATATTCTTTATTTTTCTTACATATTCCCCCTCGTCAAGGAAAGAAAGGCGTAGCGACAAAGAAGCCTTTTTAAAGGAAAAGCATTAAAGCAAATGAAGAGAAATAATTTGAAAAAATACCAATTTTGAAATTTTGACCAAACTAATTACTTATATAATTGCAAAATATTAACTTATATAATTGTTTAAATAATATTTTAGAGTCCTTTAAAATTTCAGTCCAAACGTTTTTGTAATTTGCAGTCCATATAATTAAATTTCTTCAGAGAAGTCTTTGTAAAGCTTTGAACACAATATATCACAGTTGAAAAACCTTTGCACACATATTACTGATTTTGAATAATCAAAATAAATTTCAAAATTTTCAGAACACATTTAATTTTCATTCTTATAACTTATATTTTAACATCATAAATTTGATAATAGTATTGCTAAAATTATGGTTTTACCAATATTGTCTTTCATTTGCAATTTCTGAATTTAACAAACTGAAAGGCCTCGCAATACTTCTAAACAAACATATCCATCATTAGGGCTAGCCTCTTGAGCTAACCAGTGTGTTTTGCACTGGTGGCTCAGGGTGCCTAGGCAGTTACTTGAAAAAGCCTCCGTTCCTTACATAAGGTAACTGGCCTTTGAGAACTGCACTACTACATTCCATAATAAAAAAAAGTATAATAATAATATAAAAAAAATTACACTCAATCATGAAATGAGAGCCTTCAACATTATCTTATATGAAGAGGGTAAAAGGAACAACTGTACAGAGGTAATAATAGGCCTCTGTTTCGGAACCAGTACTCCCTCAACATACTTTATACTTTACAGCAACCCATAAATTTTTAACATGCATTAACCATAATTTCATATTACTTATCTGTACTAATTTCACTTATTTTTGTATCCACTTCATTTTTAGAATAATTATAAAATTCTTATTCAAAATTTTCAACACAAATTTCAAAATATATTAATGTTAACAACCTTCCAGAAAAATAATTAAATCTTCTTCACTAACCTCACTAAAGTATTAGAGTTCGAATTTTTAATATCATTTTCATAAAACAATACTATACTTTTAAGAAGCAGCAATATGTATTCAGATTTTCAATATAATAATAATGATTAGTAATTTCAATATGATATTTTTAGTTGCACTAAATAAAACCTTTAGAAAAAATCCAGACCACAGACTTAGAAATGAGACGATGAACAAATCTTGCAAGAAAAATCATTCTCAATTCACTAAAATGTGTTTCACATTTGGAAAAACACCATATTTGAAGATTGAGACACTCGAAAGATATTTTTCAAGCACACACTAAAATTACGAGAAAAGCACAGCACAGCATTAGAATGTCTTCACACTACGGCCTTGAAACAAAAAAAAAAAAAAAAAGGGAAACGCATATCCGATTAACTTTCAACAATCGGCATTAAATCAAATTCCTAATTTTTATTTCGCAGTCCCGTCACTGAAAATTGTTGAGAGTTCATTGGAGTAAATTTTCACACAACACATCACTTGAATATCGCCTGCACACATCCATTGGGGTTAGCAGCGGAGATCGATCCTGTCGACTCATTGAAATAATAATAAAAAGAAAAAAGTCTGAAGTAAAATGACCAGTAAGAAAAATAAAGAATATGTCTAAGATTAAATTAACAACGTAAATTTCCCTTCTCAATTCTAAAAATAATAACCTCTCTACACACTGCGTCATTTCTAGACTAATCCATCTCATATGGCACTTACATAATTCTGATGATGTAAATGGAACTAAAAGTCAAGTAACCAATGATAATTTTACAGAAGTATAAACTATCCAATCAAAATGCATTGTAAACCAAAACTAACTCGGTCTGAATTGGGATTTCACCCTGAGCGTAATGCACTTGCTCTTTACGCTTCGGTCTAGTTGGACTGCTGTCTGCTACTTTCTTCTTTCTTACTGAAAATTAATCTAAAATGTGAGCTATTTTGGAATAGGCACATTTCATGTGCCAAGTTGATTGTAGCCACAACAAGCGGAAATAAAAAATGAAGATTTAATCTTCCTTCGCCTCCAATTTCCTATTCGTTATGGATCAACACTTCTATAACGTTAAAATTCCTGCTCGTCATTTACTACAGACTTTTTTTTTATTATTATTACATATATATCCACTCTGTTACTTGGCTGAGTGAGCTCAGTTTCTTTATTCTTATATGTTTGTAAATTGTGCATTTTTTGCTTTAAAAATGGTTGAATTATGTTGTTCTTATCTTCCGGTTAAGGTTTTTATGCCTTTAGTTAACCTGCGTGTTATAGTTTTAGAATTATGAACAATTTAAACATTGTAATTTAAAAGTTGTTTAAGGTCAGCTAAGCCTAATTTTTTTACATTTGAAACTTTGCAGAATAGTGCATTTGTTGCCAGTCTAGAGAAACTAAGCTTCACAAGTACAAAGTGATGTCTTTTTATTATTGCGAATTAAATTATGCTTAATCCATTCTGGAATTATCATTTAAGTTATTAAATTATCCCATATATTGACTCAGCAGAGCGTCCACAACAAATTAAGTCAGTTTCTAGAGTGTCTTTTTGCCTAATGAGACCAAAAGTAAACTTTTAGGTTTGTGCACTGAAAAATCTGCCTTCCTGCTCGCTGTACGAATTGCTTGTTTTTGTGTAGAAACTGTAATTTGAATTGTGAAAAAATTCTTTTGTTTTAACTGTATTTGGTGTTTTATGTTTTTCTATATCTTTGAATTTTGACTATAGATATTTTGAGTTATGTATTTTTGCCTTATCTCGAAGTGAAAACTGAATTAATTGAATGAGAAATATACCTTTTTGGGGGAGGAGGATACCTATGATCAGAAAATACAAAAAATTTCACTAAACCACACAACCGTTGGTTCCAAAGTGAGAATAAAAGAATTCTACTACTTACAACCAATTGGTGATGCAGATGTTTGTAGAGATTATGAATATTATGTAATTTAAATTGTACCAGATATATTAGGGCAAGAAAGTGAAACAAAGATTAAAATTTTAAGATTTATATATGTATAATGCATTGTTATACAAATAAAATTTTAAAAATCGTTTTCCTCGTGTATGGCCGTAGCAATTTGAAAGTGCAATATAACTGGAAAGAAAAAAAATTTTTATAGATAACAGTAGTTAGTGACTCCTTGTACATAGCAAGAAGATATTTTTTTGTGTTGTAAGGGGAAAATTCCAGGATTAATTGTATTAAATATTACTATCTTTGTCTATAGTAAATTTCCTATATAAACATTTTTGTCATTTAAAATATCAGTATATTTCAAATAATACTCTAGTCTTTAAAATGTCATTTTAAACATAGTTTACTCTGTATTCCTGTCATATATGTGTGTCAAAATTTTATGAAATTTGTTATTTGATATATATGAAATGCATCATTTAATCTTAATTTCATAAAATAATTTATACTTATTGCGTATTTTTTTATACTTCTTGCATTTTATTTGAAGAGAGTTTATTCCACTTTAAAAAATGTATTGAAATATTTTTCAGGCAGAGAATGTTGAAGGACTCTGGGATAACTAAAATTGAAGAATACATGTATCAAGAACATGTTATGTTACATAGGGCTGCTACTCAGTGCCTTGTTAATCTTATGTTGTCTGAAGAAGTATGTACACATTATAATGCAGTAGCATACATATCGTTTTATTATATGTTTTATAAAGTATTAAGGTTTTCTTGAAATTTTGGAAGCAAAATTTTTAAAAGGGGATTCTTTTAATAAAAGTAACTCACTAAGTAAAAATAAAGGTTCTTCATAACTACATATTTTATGTTGTTATATGAATAATAGTTCAAACACATTTTGAAAAGTACTTCGTAGAATTTTATTATTAAATTATTAACATCATATTGATACTCTCTTTGTGTACTAAATCTTTTCAAACTTAATTTTGCATCTAATTTCATTTATTGAAATGCATTATGAAACAGTATAAAAAGAATACTTTGTCATAAGTCCATAAATTAATTTTTTTAGTCTTTTATTGATCTTACAAATACAAAATGCATCTGTGTAATCTTTATTTTATTTCAGGTTGTGAAACTATATGAACTCCCAAATAATGACAGAGTTAAATTCTTAGTTTTAATCTCAGATGATGATGATTTAGACACTGCTAAAGCTGCATCTGGTGCTCTAGCTATGCTTACAGAAGTCAGTAAAAAAGCATGCAAGAAAGTTTTTGATGTAAGTGTAATAAAAATGGTGGTAATTTTTTTCTTTAATTAGGGTATCTAATACTTGTGAGGTAATAGGCATCTGATTTGTAAAGCATTGAATGATTTTACAAAAATTACTTTATTTTCAAAGCTTCACTTCAGCTTTAAAGACTTGGCTTAATTTAGAGACTGTTATGATTGAAAAACATAAGAGAAAATTTCTAGATTTAGAGCATTATAAACTCCATCTAATGCCATTGGTAGACGGAACATGAAGTACTAAATTTACAGAAGATTTTCTGTTGTCAAATGCAGCACTACATCTCCCTGTTCATCCTTTGATGAATCCTTTTTAATTATTTTATGCAGCAATTGCTTGTCTAGTGCATGCTGTAGAAGTGACATAACTTTTCATTAACAGGAAGTGATGTCTTCCCTCTTTAGAATTATGTATTTGGGTTCATTATTTCCCTTATAGCTAAAAAGTTTCAGGCAGATGATATTATTGCCTATTGCGGTTTTTCACAGTAGGGTTTTTTTTTTTAATTGACTACTCTTTTTATATCCAGTGTAGTAAAATACAAAATGTGTTATACTGGGAAATTTTACAAAGTATATACATACACCTTTCATGTATACAGTTGACATATACACAGTCCAGTCACATTAATGTGACCACCACGTACTTTCCATGTCAGAGTTAAATAACCAATCACAGAAGGCAGGTGGCAGCACAGTGCAGTTGAGCGTATATAAAGGGTGTGTGAGGGCTTCGGAAAACATTTCAATCGTTGGCGTAATGCAGAAACGAAGCGATTTATCCGACTTCCAAAAGGGCATGATCATTGGCTTTCGGGCCAAGGGTGGAAGCATTTCCGAAACGGCTGAGTTTGTGAACTGTTCGCGTGCCGCCGTGGTAAAAGTGTACCGTGCATGGCAAAATGGGACTGTCCAAAATCAGCGACGTGGCAAATGTGGTGCACCACGGGCCATAGATGACAGAGGCGAACGACGGTTGCGGAGATGCGTTCGGGCAGATAGACGGGCTACCGTTGAGCAACTGACCACCAAAATGAACCAAGGGGCTACCAAAAGTGTCTCCCAAAGTACTATTCAGCGAACATTGCTGCGTCTGGGCCTCCGAAGCAGACGCCTGGTTCGTGCACCTATGCTGACTGCTGTTCATCGACGGCGAAGGCTAGAATTTGCACGCCAGTACAGCAGCTGGACGTCCACTGAGTGGCGACAGGTTGCGTTTTCGGATGAATCGCGTTTTATGCTCCATCGGACAGATGGACGTTGGCGTATAAGGCGTGAAACCTCTGAAAGGAACCACCCTGCAACCATTGCCGGAACGGTCCAAGCTGGAGGCGGGAGCATTATGGTCTGGGGAATGTTTTCCTGGCATTCTCTAGGTTCACTGATCATTGTGGAAGGCACAATGGATCAATACAAGTACGCATCTGTCCTTGCGGACCATGTTCACCCCTACATGCGCATTGTTTTTCCTCAGGATGATGGCATCTTCCAGCAGGACAATGCGAGGTGCCATACAGCTGCCAGTGTACGTGCGTGGTTCGAAGAGCACCAGGATGAGTTTACCGTCCTCCCCTGGCCAGCAAACTCACCTGACTTAAACCCAATCGAGCATCTGTGGGACCATCTCGATCGAGTTGTTCGCGCCATGGATCCTCAACCGCGTAATCTAGCGCAGCTGGCCACGGCATTAGAGTCGGCATGGCTCAACATCCCAGAGAACACCTTCAGGGACCTATGTGACTCTCTTCCTGCACATCTCGCAGCAGTCCGCTCTGCGAAAGGTGGTTATTCTGGCTTTGACAGATGGTCACATTAATGTGACTGGACTGTGTATATTCCATTTATAAGTAAGTATCTGGCAAATTTCCGAATGTGCATATCTATGCTTTTCATAGTAAGTTTAAAAACCATATAGCATTTTGCTTGCAATGCTTCAAAGACATATATTTGCCATATGAGTTTATTTTTATGAAAAAAGAAACTTTTAATGGAATTAATAACTAAATTGACTCCAAAACTCTGAAGTGTCTATTATGAACTTGCAATCCTTTAATTTCTTATTAAAAGTGATCTAATTAAGTACAGCTGATCTTTGAACAGTATGGATTTGAACTGCACAGCTCCACATATGTAAGTGTTTTGAGAGAAGGGGGAATATAGAAGAAATTTTAATTTTTCAAAGATATACAAAAGTTTTTTAAATTTTTGTACACAAAATATGTATAAATAATGTCTACTATACAGTTTACTATCATAAAATAAAGGAAATTATATTTCAAAATTATTTTATCTTTGATGTGTAATATTAAAAATGCATATAACATGTACAATATTTCATATTTCATGAGCTAACACTAACCAATACAGATGATTTTAAGTGTTTCATTATATAACAGGGGTGTTGTTAAATATACATACAGCATTATAAATGCATTTTAACATCCTTGTGATTTTCTTAAAAAATTCTTCATATCCCACTACTTTCTTTATTATACAAATATGATACAAACATACTATGCATTTAGTGATTGTGTGTGGTACTAGTAAGGTCAACATTAAGCTAATTTTTTTTTTTTTTTTTTTGAGAATGAAAGATTTATGTGTGGATTTTCAACAATGAGAATAGTTTGTGTTTTTAATCGCTGCATTGTTCAAAAATCAACTGTGTTTTTAGGTGTATGCACATATCAGTTTTATAAATTATCCAGAAGATTGAATTTTAAGAAATACAAATTTCTGAAATTGTTAAATCAAAATGTTTTGAACTTGCTAAAGCAAAATTGCTAAACTAAGTTCAGCATGCCCCTCTGTGTGTGTGTATATGATCTTGTATAGTCTTACATGATTACATGATCTTGTATAGTCTAAGAAACTTGGGTTTGAGTTTAAGATCAGGCCCATTTTCTGTACATTTGATTGTTACTACATCCTGAAGCTGGAATTTAAGGAACGGTTTATGTCTTAAGTTGTAGGTTTTATGATTTTAAGTTTGTACATTTTGAAAAATATGCTTCTTAGCTTCCTTTCGAAAATCATATTGAGCATCATGAAATTTAATTGGATCTCTGCATTTAGCAGTTCTGTAATTTTGTCATGATTACTAGATTTCATTTAATTCCAAACATGAGCTTGAATGGAGTTGTATTGATGCTGTGTTGGTATGTTGAATTAATCACTTACTCAACTTCACCAACGTGTGTGTACCATTTTATCTGATTCTGAATTAATAATTTGGAGACAACAGAAATTAGGACAGAATTTAATCTCTCAATTTGTACATTGGCACGAGGCATTCTAGGAGTAACTTGAATATTAATAGATACTGTTTGTTAAATAATCTTGAAAATCTTTAGAAGTAACTGTTGAACTTTATTGGAAATTATATGCAAAGGATTTCCCAAGACTAATTTTTTATTTTCCAATTTAGATATTACTTTAACACAGTCAGTAGATTTTGTGGTTAAAGCTGTATAAACTTTGTGAATGAGTCAATAACAGCAGATATATACTTAGTAATTTTTATGAGTACTTGCAAGTGTTCTCGAATTATCAGTATGATATGTATGAAGTGGAACATATTGTTTGGGTATAAAATGTGATGTACCTTTTTGTTTTTCACATTTATGAGGAATTAATATGCAAGAAAAACAATCTGAAGTATAGTTATCAATTTTGGATTTTAAGTTTAGGTATGTAAAATTCATGTTTAATTATTTCTTCAGTTCATTTAGAAGGGAAATGCTCACAGATATATATGTCCTGAATCACATTGGTTTGGTATGTATTGATTATGGAACAAGAAGTGATTCGTTACCATCTACAAATTTCTAAATTACATTGACTTTAACACAATAGTCATCATAAGGTTTAATCTTTAGGACTTCTTTGATAGCTTGAATGTGATATTTTCAAAGTGAGGCTATCTTAGTGATGGCCATAAGAGGAGATCTGTTCAATGCATCAACATGTGCTATTCATGTTCCTGGTCAGTGTTCCATTACATAGTCAAAATCATCTAACATCAATACTCAATATGCTATTCATGTATGCTTTCTTGTTCATTGTCATTTTGAAGGCATTACAGTCAGTAATAATTTATAAATATACATTTTTTTTTTAAACTTGAATTACAGATAATACCTCAAGTTCATAACCGTTAAATTTCTTTTCAGCATTAGATATCTTTCTCATCATACAATAAATGAGATGTAGGCAGTTATCAATTATGGATCTTAGCATGAAAATAGAACCATAACAATAGATATTGGTATCAGTATGTATTTCATTATTGTGCTGATTATCAATGCTGAGTATGGGTTTTTCACTTTTTTTTTTTTTTGAAAAGATTGAAATCTTTTCTCTCATTGTCTCCAAAGTGAAAGCCATTGCCTTTTTTAAGGAGATTAGTTAATGGTTAAGCAATTATTGAAATATGTCGGATAAATTTATGAAAATGTCCAGAGAAACCAAGAAAGTCTTTATGACTTTTAGGTTTGAAATAAATAATAACAGCAGTTGTTTTAAGATGAGATTGGAGCAGTTTACCATTTTCGATAACATGACCAAAGAATTCAATTATAAGATTTAAAAATTTAGATATCTTGAAATTAATTTCAAGTTAGATTTCTTAAAATTAAGTTTGAGTATACTTGAGGGCTACCATCTTTCTTTTTTTCTATTGCAACTTGACTAGAATATTCAGAAGAACATGGTTCAGTTATGGCATCAGCTAACTAAGTTTGCATTTCTTTATTTACAATGTCTGTTTTGATAAAAGGTAGTAATCTATGTCTGTGAAAAATAGGTGTTATTTGTTACTTGAATAGTCAGATCAGTATTATTAGGTTTGGTTTTAAAAGGTTTGTAATAGGACACAAGATTTTCAGTAATTGTAACTTGTTCTTTTGTAGCAGTAAGTGCCATTTCCATTTCAAATGTTTAATTAAGGAAAACATTATTAATGTGCACACCTTCAAGATCACTTTGCTTAACAACATTTTTAGAAATACACTGTTGGCCACCGTAAATGCAACACCCTGAAGGAAGCATGCAAATAACATAAAATTTATAACATGCATTAGCAGAGGTGAGATATGCAAAGGATTAGAATTTCAGTGCAGACGCACATCACATGTGCCTGTGGCACCACTTCAAAGCGCTATTTAAGACTTTTAGTTTTCTAAGATTTCAAGTTCGGCAATTGTGTTTTTCTTGTGGTTTTTTTCAAAAAACGATCAATTATGCCTCGTAGTAAACAGCGATCATTGTTTGATCAAGTATCTGAGTTCGACAGAGGAAGGATAGTGGCCTACTGAGAGCATGGATTATCTTTCAGGGAAATTGGTAATTGTGTTGGATGAAACCAAACAACTGTAATGCGGATATGTGACCTTTGGATGCAGGAGGGTAGGACGGATCGACGTGTTCGATCGCATCCACCTCAGTGCACCACTTCACATGATGACAGGAATATTGTGCGCATGGCAGTGACGGATAGCTCAGTCATATCATGAACCATAGCACAGCACATTCAGTCTGTAACGCATCATCCAGTGTCTGCGTGTGCCATTCGACGCTGTTTACAGCAGAGTGGTCTGTCCGCAAGATGTCCATTGCTTCGTCTACCCTTGACGCAGAACCATAGACGTCTCCGCCGCCAATGGTGCGATGAAAGAAGGATGTGGATGGCAGAATGGAATGAAATTGTCTTTACTGACAAGTCACGCTTCTGTCTGCAACACCACGATGGTCGGATTCGAGTCTGGAGACACAGTGGAGAGAGGATGATGAACAGCTGCGTTATGCACCGCCACACACCGGGTATTTGGTATGGGGCGGTATTGGATATCACTCTCACACTCCTCTAGTATGCATTGCCAGTACTTTAAACAGCCAGTGCTACATCTCTGAGGTGTTGGAGCCAGTTGTCCTTCCTTACCTTCGGGGCTTGCGCACAGCCATATTTCAACAGGATAATGCATGACCACACATTTCACGCATTATCCAAGGGTTCTTTGTCAATCACTAGATTGAATTGCTTCCCTGGTCGGCTCGCGCTCCGGATCTTTCGCCGATAGAAAACATGTAGCCCATGGTTGCTAAACGATTGACCCAAATTACATTCCAAGCTGCCACACCAGATCAACTTTGGCAACGTATGGAAGCTGCTACCGCAAGAACGCATCCAAAGTCTCTTTGAATCAATGCCGAGGTGTGTGGAGCAGTGATCTCCAACAATGGCGACTACTCTGGCTACTGATTCTGGAAGAAACCACACTTCACAGAAGTCTATAAATTTAATCATTTGATATTTGGTCAACATGTTTTCTACTAAATAAATTTTGTTGTGATATCTCTTGTCTTTCTTGGTGTTTGGGTGGCCAGCAGTGTAGAAACACCAAGAATGTCCATACCAGTTATAGCCTGAAATGACATTATAAGACTATCTACAATATAAATATTGGTCATAAATGCTCCCATACCTATTAAAATGCCACAAGTAAGGTAACCTATTGTTTTAATATTGTCATTACCAAAACCAGTCAACATATTATGAAATAGACTTGAAGAAAAATTTCATAATTATTTATAAGAGATTTGTAACTGAATTTTCCACAAGATAGACATTTCAGTCTGCCATGTTTGTCAGCACAAAATTTAGATAAATGATCAATTACAATTACAACTACAACATTTGGATCTCTGGAAATTATTTGAATTTGTTGAGAAACCTTTTTTCAGAAGCAACATAAAGCTATTGATTCTTGACATTCAATCCATATTTTAATTTTTTTTTTGCTTAAAATCTGAGACTAGATTTTTTGGCAGCAAATTTAGGACAATCGAAATCAAAAGTGGACCATACATCCGCTTGTAATTAATGTAAACTTTGTTTAGTAATATTGAGCTCATCATAGATCTTCTTAAAGCTAGAATATGTGAAGAATTTTTTTAACACTTTCCAAGTTTAGAATTTCATTTATAAAATAATCAGTGATGATATCTTTACGACTGAAAGGATCCTTAAGTAACATTACATAGTTTTCATAATTTTTGTCAGTTAATTGAAAACCAAGTAAAATAGTTAATGCTCCTTCTGTCACATTATGTTTTTAAATAGGCAAAATTTTAATTTTTGTAAATGATTCATATTGATCAATAAGTTTGAATTCCAAAATTCATTTCAGTATTTTAGGTCTCCTGCTTATGGTTTGATTATTATGTCACATATTCATCTGTTAGAGCAATATCAATTTTAGAAATAAGTTTGGTAGTATTGGCTCGCTCAACAGTTTGTTTTCATATTAATTTTTCAAATTTTTTTTCAAAAACCGTGTTTATATATATATACTTTAGAGAATGTTACACCTAAAGCAAAAGTTATAAAAGCAAAATGCTCACCTATAGTCAATGTGAAAATTCTGTGAAGGTTGTAATGGCTGCTAATTTAGCAATTAGATTATGAATAAATGAAAGATGAATTTCAAAGGAAGGAAGTTTCATTATTTTGTAGTTACAGTCCAAAACATAAGTACATGAAGCAGGAACTTAATTAATCCTCTGACACCAAAATATAGGAAAACCATCACTAATGGCATAAAATACTCATCTAGTTGCTACTAAACTATGATTTATTTAAATGCATTAAAAGTGATAAAGAAAAGAATTGCCGTATCATCACGTGTGCATTTGTCATCAGCGCACCTATTCGACTGTGCACTTCAGTGGGTGATGCGTTATGATTACATATTTCAATTTATAGTTACATGGCATTTCTTATTAACATTAGGCTATCTTCATTAGTGTTATTAATTACCTGTTGTAAGTGGGGGATTAATAATTCTAATGAAAAATGCAAAATGAATTAGAAACCTAAAACATAGTGAAACTGTTGCTTTTGAAATAAAGTTAGACATTTTTAATTGTTTAATATTTCCTTTGCTTAGTGAAACTGTTGCTTTTGAAATATAGTTAGACATTTTTAATTGTTTAATATTTCCTTTGCTTTCACTTCTCTTCATATATCCTCAGAATACATTAGGCATGCCTATAAAAGTATATTTTGATAAATAAACCTTAATGATTATTGCACACAGTGTATAACTGGCCTTAAAAAATTATTACATAAAAAGAGTGTAAAAAAATCCCTAAATTTAAAAACATTCCTCAGATGTGTTAGATAATCTCTCTTCAATCACATAACTTAAAATATAAATTTTACTTATTCCACAGAAGAGAAGATACTAGATGAAATACAATATTATAGCATTTCAGCTAACAGATTTGTTTTATTTATGTTCTATTTTTATTTTAACAATTATTTTATTTTACAGACAAAAGCATGGCTAGAAATATTATGTAAGCTTACAGCAAGTGCAGATAAAGAACTGTGCCACAGAGGTGTTGCTATTGTTCACAATCTCATTCATGCTAGTAAAAGCTGTGCTGAAAAAATAATAGAAACCAATTTATTGGAAATTTTAATGGCTCTCACAAGACCAGAAGTAGATGACGTACCTCAAAAAGTTAAAGATCTAGCAACATCAGCCTTGAAAAAAGCAGAAGAGTGGAAATTAATCAAGACAAATACTGGTGAACCTGAAGATTCTGATTAATAAGTAATCACATGATGGTCATATGAGATTTTCAAGTGTGTGTATTTTTGTTATAGATTAAAAGTGCATTTGTACTGAATAAGATGACAAATACTGGTCAGTCTCAGGATTTTAAATGCATTAGTATTTGAGAACTAGAAAATTTGTTATAAAGATTTTGAATTTCTTTATTATTTTATATGCATTAAAAAATGTATTTTTATTGGATACTGATGTTTGTATATTCAAAATTATTTATAACATAAATCAGATTCATTTAACTTAAAAGTCATTTTTGCAAAGCATTATGTACCATTTGTTATTGAAAAGTATTTAATAAAATTAAAAAAAATATTCATAATATTGTTAGTATTCATAGCATGTTACTATTTATTGCAGTGCAAAATGTTTAACTAAGACAAAAGTGCAATTTTTCTCAAAATTTATGTGCATTTATCTACAATGTGATTTGTTATAATTTTTTTATAGACCATTAGCATACATACAAAGGGAAACAAAACTATATAGAACTTTTTATTATCATAATAAATCATTTTTATATCTGTGTTATAAAATAAGGGCTTGTGTAATATATGTGTATGTGTAACTAGAAATTACTGAAAATTCGCAACAGAAAACTACATTCAAAACAAAATATTTTTGACTGTTTTTATATATTAAAAAATAAAAGTTTTAAAATATGTTCCCCCCCCCACATCCTTCCATCAGTATGATATAATGTGAAATTGGTTTATGAATTAAGTTTCTTGTCTTGCCATGTAAACTGATGATTTTTCATTTGCAAAGGAAAATTATTTTGCTTCTATATGCCAGGGAAATTTATTTTGCTTCTGTCAAGATCTGTATAACTGCAGCTTCTCTTCGAAAAACACCTTAGAGAAATCTTTGGTATGAGGTACATAAATAGCAAAAACTTTTTAGTTGATGCATATTGTGAAGACAACACATTATAAACTGCCTTCAGATCTCTTAAAATTGGCAAATTCACTCTCTGCTAAATATGTTTCAAAATGTAGTAGCAGCCTTTCTGAAGCATAATAATAATTTATAAAACAAAAGCAAGAGGATAACAACATCTCTGAAGTTTCTATTAACAATTTTCTGTAACATTTTATCTTAAATATTCTACAAAAGTCATGTATTCTGTTATTTGCTTATAATGCCATATAATCACTTATTCTGTTACATGCTTAAAAGCCACTAATGTTACCAAAAGTCTTGCAAACCTGGCTTCGCTAGATGTTGCTGAAACATCACATAATTAGCAAGGAATTGCTTTAAGCATCAACAGTCTTTTTTCTGCTGTGAACTTACATCCTTTTATGATCTACAGAATATAGCTTACCGGTAGACTCTCTTCAAGTTATTGTAGAAAATCATTTGCTCTCACCCGGAAGATCTAAAGTATTGTTGCGCACATATGGGTTCATAATAGATTGAATGCAAACAGAATCAGTGGTAGTTTGATAAAATTAATTTTACCAGAAGGAACACTTTACAGTTCTGCAGCTTTCCACAAAAATACTTACACAGCTCTTCTCAGTATCACAAAGCAAAATCAGTAATTACACTCCAGACTACTAAGAATGCAGCACACTGCAAATCACATCTGAAAAGGTGAACCTGCTATGGAGATCTCTTGATACTCTAAACTCACACTGAATTAAACAACTGAGAAAGTGATGCTGTCTCAGGTCTTATATAGTTTTTCCCGAGCCATTGAGAAATGCAACTTCCATTTCTAGAAATTACTGGAAGGCATATGAGGACCAGATGGAGTTTCAGTTACATATAGGATCAATTACAGTATCCATTACAGTTACACAGGGACTGGACCAAATAGTTGCCAAGTTTGGCGACTTTTGGCAATTTCTCCCGAAACTTGGCGACAAAAATTAGTAGCAAAAAACATCACTAATTTGGCACTATCTCAACAATTTAGCAAGATAGCCCTTTACTCAATGTTAAATAGACTTACCTATGTATTCTTATTTTTCCTGCAGAGCATCTTCTCTTTCAAGCATTTCATATTACATTATACAAACAGTACTACAATTTCACTGAAATTGTTTACATATGTACAAAATTTGTAGCTCTTTACTCAGTGTTAAATAAACTTGACCCTGTGTTCTTATTTTTCCTGCATCTTCTCTTTCAAGCATTTCATGTTACATAATACAAACAGTACTAGTTTCATTGAAATTGTTTACACATGTACAAAATTTGTAGCCCTTCACTCAATGTTAAATAGACTTGCCCCTGTATTCTTATTTTTCCTGCAAAGCATCTTCTCTTTTAAGCATTTCATGTTGCGTTATACAAACAATACTACAATTTCAGTGAAATTGTTTACATATGTACAAAATTCGTAATAGTATGGTCCTATTTTTATGAAGTCATGCCATTTCTGATCAAAGACAGCAAAAGATGCTCAATAACTACTCAATGGTTCAATGACATTAGCTTGCCTTTCTTGCAGAAGTTTCCCAGTCGCCTCTTGTTTGGTAAAAAAGGAATTACCAAGGGATATGTTTAATCCCTTTGCTTCAAATGTATCGTACATGATATGCTTTTTAGTTTTCCGTCGTGGGCTCACTTTATCAAATCTGATGTGGGTGTGAAGATTTTTTTAAGCCCACGTTATCATATTTAATATACTGAAATAGAATGTTTTATTTTAAATGTGCAAAATTTATTCTAAAATGATGTAAAACTTAATTCAGTGGAATCTTCTGAGTGTTAGCCTCGGGATTGTATGTAATATTCAGTACTTTATTCTACAAATGTAACACGCGATGCTTACAACACACATTCATAATTTTGAAAAATTTGCATGCAGTATAAGCAGCTTAGTAATTTGTTGGTAAATATGGTAATAAGACATTTGCACTGATATTTGAATTGGTAGATATAAAAAGGGGCTATGTGATCCAAATCAAATTTTACAGGAACAACAAAAAACTATCCCATTCTTAAGAATCTTAGAAATCAACAACAAAAAATTATGAGACTGATATAACTAGGACCTATATAATTCAGTGTTTTTTAAAGAATTTAGTTGTTCCTGCTCCTTCCTTACAAAATTTGAAAAAATTTACACATATCTGCTTTTTACAATGTGCATAATTTTTTCTTCCTAGACTGGGCACAAAGTAGGAAAAATTAGATATGAAAAAAAATGTCATTGTAAAATAAACTAGATTTTATTATGTAAACAAGTCTGAAAGCACTGAAAAGCTGTTAAAAATATAGTGGTAAACAATAAGCAGAAAAATACAAAAATGTTCCCAATAATAATGATCTGTCCAATAATAACTGTCTTTGCCACCAGTCTCCTTGTTGCTTTTCTGTTCCCGTCGTCAGCTACTGCCTGATGTTGTGAAATTCTGTATCCTTGGCCAGTGTAAATTTAATGCACTTTAGAGCATCTGTGATGTTTTCGGTAATCAAATTCTTTCTTTCAATAAACACTGGTTGGTCCAGCAGAATCATGAGAATGTTGCAAGTTTCTCTTGGGATAAAGATAGCTTGTCTCAAACCATGTATGAAAGAGGATGGCTTGGCTTTATGTGCATTGAAGATGATAAAATGCCGCATTAATAGTATCTTGAAGGTAATTTTACCTAACTTTCCAATATGGCTGCCATAGTTTACATCTGATACACATGATTTCTCTTGAACTCTTTGATCTGATCAGTGTTTGCTCATATTATGTTAAGTCCCCTCCCCCTTGATATTTTTCCGATCAGTTCTCCTGATGATAAGCTCGATTGCTCTGAAATCCAAATTGCGTGGGAAAGAATGACTTCCGACTGGGAAAAAAATTTCAATTTTATCAAACATTTTTATTTTGACAGGTGCCATGTACAGAGTGTGGTTTTTGTTTTGCCATGCACAGCCATCAGAAAAAATGAGCAATACCATCAGTACTTCAAATTACCATTGTGAAAATCTTTAATAAAACTAAACTACTATTACAACTGAAAACATTAGATTTCTCCTGAATATAAATCATGCATATTATGGTACTTCTGCAAAAGCTTGCCTCCTCAATTTCCCTAAACTTACTAAAATGTGTTTAACTCTGCTTGTTTGGTAGCTTTTACAAAGAAATTTATGCATGTTTCAATTTTAAAGCCTTCAAAACAAAAAATGATCAATATGCAGACTGTTTCAACCTATCATACAAACAGTGGACAGAATGGAGGAGATGACGCCTGAGGTAATATTTTATGCTTGCAAATTTTCAAAATATACAAGATTAAGGTCCTTTATAATTGAAACAATACAAAAGTGCAATAACAAACCCATACATATATATTTATCTTATATACTGACTATCTTTTGGAAAGCTTTCAATTATGATTGTATCTGTGCCCAAGGTCTAATTGGCCTTGATCTATTACTTGCTACCTATGCCAGATGTATGGAATCCATGAAGAACTTAACGTCAATCAACACATTTTGGATAATACTTAACTTTCTAGATCTCCTTCACTTTTGAACTTCCAGATATTTGTCTATTTGGGTGAGTTGCACAGGTTAAAAGTCAAGAGATGTAATAATTTCATTGGTGCGTCGATGGAACTTGTTAGAGAGTTGGTTAGGCAGATGAAACCATCACTTTTCATTTAAACTGCACTGATACAGAGAAAATCACTACTGGCTTTTAAGGGTTAAAACATGATTTTTATTTTAAACAGCAACAATGCTTAAGAAATATGTTTTTTTCTAATTGATACGACACTACGGGTACTAAATGTGCCCCGTTTCTTTACATGCAGCTTACATTTTAGCGAGTAAAAAAAGAAGCTTAATAAAAGGACGTTACTTTTCTAGGCAGCAAGAGGTGAAAAAATTATACCTAATAATTTGCGGTAGTATTTGTAAACTCGGAAAGTCTTTGTTTTAATCCTGAGCAGTGATTGGGCAGAAGTCTACAGCAATGCTGATACTGGAGGAAAAATGCAGATGCCTTGCGATTTCACTCAAAATTGTAGGGCATGCAGGCCTTAACTAGAAATGAAAATACCCGAAGTGGGAACTCCAGATGGCCAAGCATTTACAAAATAAAAATTTTGATGCTGCTCTCGCACCGTGTAAGCCATTTACATTAGAGCATTTTCCAAGCAGCGGTTGGCACTGCGGTAAGGGCTTGGAGTAGTAATGCGATGATCGTGGGTTCGATTCTCCGTGTGGAGATTTTTTTTTCTCAATTTTTATATTATTCTTTTTCCAATCAAGCAAAAAGGTGAATATTTTATTTTATTTATTTATTTATACTCAAAAGGCATAGAAAAGATAAAAATTTCGGACTTTTCAACAAAGGACTGTAATTAAAGAGCTTATGAAAAGACTGTACATGAAAATTCAAAACTTTATTTGTCGACAGTCGATGATTACATGTGTCTGAATGATATTTATTGTAGAAACAGGGGAAACAATAATTATTTCTGCATCTAGCACACGTTATAAAGCCGCATTTTTACAATAACATCGTTGATTCAACGTCTCCATGGAAAAACATACTTGATTGACATTCATAAAGCATTATCTTTCATCACAAAGTTTAGAAGCAAATCATGCGTAACGTAACATGTTACCGAATATTGGGGCAGATAATTAATGATGAACAATCGAATATATTTTTATGCCATCTTCTCGGGAAGTTATTTCTTTTTCTTGGTCAATGAGATAAGAACAATTTTCTATTTTTTTAATAAAGGTTTTCACCTGACAATAAAAATATACATCGTAGGGTTGCACCAGTGTGGTACATTTAGGGGGAATTTGATGCTACATGTAGGCAATCCTTCTTCATCTTGGAAGAGTTCGTCGTATAACTGCAGATGTGTTTGTTCTCCCCACAAGTCAACCGGCAGAAGAAATTTGTTCTCTTGTGCAAATTAAGACAAGTCTCTTAATGTACATACAAGAGAATAAATATCTAGTTGGCCTTGGATGGATAAATGTGTGTTTTAGAGTGGTTGAAAGCAAAGGTGCCGAGTCATTGTTGGAAATTATTAAACAGAATGTTCTGCGAGGATGGGATTGCTGGAAAGCCTACAATTGTCTTGGGTCCGAAGGATATACCCACCTAAAAAGGAATCATAGCTTCTGTTTTAAAGCTCTAGAGACAGGTGCGCATGCCAACAATATTGAGGGAACTTAAGCAGCAATTAAAAGTCTCCGTAGTTCTTGGCAGGCAAAAGAATAATTCGATTTGTATCTGGCTGAGTACATGTGGAGACAGAAACAGAAGAAATCTGACATGTACAGATTAATGGATATATTTCTCAGTGAGATATCAGCAATATATTCTGCAAAAAGAGAGGACTTACGGCAAGTTTAATTTATTATTATTGACTTAATATCGGGTGCTTGTCAAATGTGGTAATTTGGATCTTAGGTAATTACTTTATTCTAGTAGCTTTGTTTTCATTTTGTGTCATTTTTCTAGAAACATTAGAGTTGGTTATGCGTGAGTTTCCGCAACTCTCTGATTTTTTTTAAAGCAGATTTCTCAGTATATGAGCAATGCAGAGTTTATTCAATGTCTGATTTTTTAGGCGAAAAGAGATTGCTGTGTACATGGGCAAAGCCAAGGCAGTGTGCAATGCTGAGGATGCGCGCAATGCCAAGTTTGTGCAATTCTCTGATTTTGTTTAAGTGAAAACAGATCGATGTGTACATGGGCAAAGCCAAGGTAGTGTGCAAAAGCCAGTGTAGTGCGCAATGCCGAGTTTCTGCAATTCTCTAATGTTTCTTGAGTGAAAATAGATCAATATGAAGGGCACATGGGCAAAGCGAGGTTGTGTGTGTGATGCCGTAACGTACTTTATGTGCAATGTTTAATATATTGTTTGCGTATTTTAAATTTGTATTGTTGCTTTGATTGTAAATTATATTTTAGACATCTTTTTTTTTATTTAAACTGGATTTTTAATTGTTTGATTTTGATATGTTAATGCTTTCCAATGGCTGTGTCTACCTGTCGGACAGTTAGCTCATACACATCAGTAATACTAAATGTCTGACTAGTTGCGATGAAGTGCTACATACTCAAAAGTCTTATTAATATCTATAATCATTTAATAAAAATATGAAAATTCAAATCACAAACAGGGTTCAATTATATAGCGTTACTACATAAGAATTTCAGATTCAAGAGCTGATTCTCTGCAGTTTGATCCCCCCCCCCAAATAACTCCAAGGTGCACCATTACCTAGGAAGTCAGATATGACAGTGCCTTCTTAATTCAATTATTCTTTGATTTGAAGATAGCCTAAGTCTCGCCATACACCCTCTTACTTAATGAGCTGTATAATGAAATGATTATCATTATGGTCAAACTAATATTTAATAAGCATGAAAAAATTTTCGTACATTTGCACCTGACGTCTCTGTATTTGTTCTCATTTAAAAAATTTTTTTCTCACATTCTGTGGCAACATATATGATTCTGCCTTTTTCAATACATATGTAGAATAGTAGTATAGAAAGTTATTTCCTAAATGTATGTCAACTAAGTTTCAATGTAATAAAGTGTTTCCAGTATTGGATATTGTTCAACAATGACTGAACATACAATATATAAATTCAAAACCAAATGATAGAAAAAAATTAATTTTTCCCCAGCATTTGTGACAACTATACACAAGATATATGTAGGGATAGGATAATTATTAACTTAAGACCTCATTTGTGTGGTGAAATCCATTTACAATGCAAATAACGTATTCAAAGCAAATCAATAAATAATGTAATTAATTAAATTACAGATAATCAATAAGGGCAGCTAATACTATGAAAATGAATAAATAACAAATATTAATATTCAAACAGATTTAGTTTATTCACTAATTATTCAACAAAGAAAAAATTACAACTGTTTCTAAACACAAGCTGTTAAGTAAATCATAGCAGATAAACAGACATAATACATTTATCAATTAAAATTATTGGTGGCCAGCACCTTTCAATTGATGGTAAATTAAAAAAATATACAAGTTGAGCACAAAAGTATTAAATACAACTGTGACCAGTTTTAAGATAAAGCCCACTCTCACATTAATTTACTTAAAAGGAATGATATCAACAAAATATATAATGCTTTAAATATCATTGCACCATGTAACAAAATATGTTCAGTATTTATTTTTGATTACAAAATATTGCATATTCTATGGATTTGGTTCAACATCAAAATATAACCACTGCACATTTACATTTAACAAGAATTTGAAAAATACTTTTAAGATATTAAATCAGACTGAAAGTAAACATAAATATCTCCTTAGAAGAAGTTTCTAAGAAAATAAAAAATGAAGCTTACATATTTTAATAAAATATTCATTTTATTCTCAGAATTTAATCAAATAATATATTTAATAGCAGAATAAATATATTCTGTGGCAATTCTAGAAATTATTAGCAAATTTAAATGCTTATATATGTATATATATCTATATCTAATAGACAAATAGATATAGGTGCATATACAAAACTGTACATAAATTATATATACATATATATATAACAGCTGAGAAATGTTGAATTAAGATGATATATATTATAATCATCACTTTTAATTCTGATTTAATTTTTATCTCATGATTATAAGCAAATATTTCTAAAATGAAATATATTTTTTGCTTTTTAAGAATCTATGGAATTAGTCCTCATAAGTTCTTTATAACAATGACGACACACAGGAACAGGCCTTCTATGATAGTGACCTTTTAAAGGTATCCTTTTATCAATGCAGCGAATGCAAAATACATCACCGCAACTCCAACAATGAAACTAAAATGGAAAAAAATAAACAAGAAAAATTAGTATTAATTCATGTTAAAAGATAAGCAAAGCAAAAGTAGCTAGGGGCAGAAGGACGAAAAAACAACAACAATGAAATTATGTTGAAAGAATAACTTGGTAAAAATTGTGTTAAAAAAATTGACATTGAATGGCTGAACTGCATAAAACCTGAGACTCTTATATTATCTTGTGCATAATGTGAATAATTTGCATGACATAACAAACAAGAAGCTATTCCAAAACCGAAGAAAATAAAACACCACACAATTTTGTTTGCTTTAAATTAAAACTGCTAATAGTTATGAATTGACAAAATGCAATTTAAATACAACAGCCTGTATTGAACATTGTGACTGCAGGAAACAATATTTTTACTTCTCGTGATTCTACAAATGAATCAGATGAAGTCAGCAAAAAGCATAAAATACTAACATAATCTTGTGTGCTGGTATTATGTTTAGTGAGATGGCCTACTACAATGTAAAGAAAACATGAAAATTTTGGCCCTTCCAATTTTATATTCTAAACTGAACTGCTATATTCTTCAACAGTGCTAATTATCAGCATCCTCTAATGAGTATTAAATAACCTGAAAGAAGAAAGAGCTAGAGGGCGCTGATGCTCGCATCATTGTGAGAGAATAAAGTTTTGGTTTATGTGGAAGGCAGCGGCCTAAGAATATGCTCTGTATATAGTGAATTAAAATATTGTTAAAAATGTTAAAGCGTTAAAATTTTGTGAACCACTGAACCACCACCTGATTTAGAAACCTAAAATATTAAATGGTGCACCGACCAGAAATATAAGACTTTGAGAAGCTTTTGTGTGTTCGATCAGAGTGTTTCGATTTGGATTTGAGAATGGAAAGTTCATATTCAAGGGTCAATGGAATTGCAAATTAAGGTAAGAAAATCTTAAACTAATTATTTAGCGATTATTTGTAGTAAATATTTATTATTGCTGTCGTGGGTGTATTTAAATTAAATAAAATGGAAGATAAGTTAGAAAGATTGAAATAGAAATGTTCCACATTGAGATCGTCTGTTACAAGGTTAATTAAAGTGATAAATTAAAAATTGAAGTGAAGGAAAGTTCAATAAAAGAATTACAAGAAATGTTTGAATTATTAACTGGAAAGAAAAATAATTTGAGAACGCTTGATGAGGAAATACAAGAGTTAATTGATGTTAACTTAATTGAAGAAGATTATAGTTTAAGCGAAGAATATAATGACAAATGTATAATTGCTTCAAAGTATAATTGCTAATAGTCAAATTAAGCAGCTTCTAGATGTGGTTACCGCAGTACCGCCAGTGTAGAATCCCCAAAGTTCTGATTTAAACCAGTCTAGTGGTAATGGAATTTTGCATGTAAGTTCCAGTTCTAGTGGGAATAGTATGCTGAAATTACCAAAATTAATGATTGATAAATTTTGGGGACACCCTAAACAATGGAATGAATTTTGGAATAGTTTCGAAAATTCGATAGATAAAAACAAAACGCTCTCAAAAATACAAAAATTTTTATACTTAAAAACACATTCTTAACGAGACAAGCTTCGAATGTTGTTTCAGGCTTTGAATTAACAGAAAATAATTATGATAGTTGTGTAACATCACTAAAATACAGATATGGTCATAAAGACCTGATCATTAATTCATTCATGAATAAAATTCTCAATTTAGAAGTTGTTAAAAATTCTGCTAACGTAAAGGCTTTACGTAAATTGTATGATGAAGTAGAAGTTTCAATTCATAATTTGGAAGCTTTAGAGGTAACTTCTGGCTCATATGGACATTTACTAATTCCAATATTATTAAAATTAATCCTGGATGATTTGGTTTTGGAATTTAATCAGAAATGAGGATCAAAAGATAAATTTGATGTTTCAGAATTAACACAATTTATTAAAAAGGAAATAGAATGCAGGGAAGTTTTAAATCTAGTATTAAATGAAAGGAAAAATCATGTACCTCCACGACTCGATCAACCAAAATATGAAAGTAGAAAATATGCAAAAAATACACCCACGGCTGTATTGCATACTGCAGTTAACTGAAAATGCATCTTTTGTGATAATTTGCATGAGTCATTTAAATGTGAAGTGAATGTTTCTGATAAATTAAAGAAACTAAGATCCGAAAACCACTGCTATTCTTGTTTTAAAAAATTTCCTACATCAAAAAAGTATAGAAATAAAACTAAATGTAATAAATGTGGCGGTACATATCACAATGAATCGATTTGTGCTTCCTGTAAACAAAAAGTCGGAACAAAGTTATTATGAAAATGAAACTGAATCTCTGACTCTTGAATTCTTGACTTGAATTCTGAGGAAAGAAATGAAATTCAAAACTTAAAATTGATTGCTTCTGTTCTTCAATGTGATAATAATAATGACTGTAATGCCAGGGAAATATTATTACATACTTGTACAGTTTATGCTTGTTCTAAATATAAATCAAAATTAACTAGATTAATTCTTGATCAAGGCAGTCAGTCACACATCCTTTACAACGAAAAAACTGGCCGACTATTTAAAACTTACTCCAATCCATTCTGAAAGATTCCATTTATTCATTTGGTCCAACCAAGGCAATGAATCATTCCTATCCAGTCATTGAAATCAAAATTCAGAATTGGAAACACAATAATAAAATAAAAATAAAACATTTGTTCTCGGATGTTATTTCCTCGGCGCTCATCAGTGTGCCTAGTAAACAAATTGCAGACTTCATGGAGCATCTGGGGTTGCAAATCGCCGATTGCTCTAGGAAAAATAACACAGATGTTGAGATATTAATTGGCGGAGATGAATCCTGGAATGTAGTTTATTCTGAAAGAATTAAAATACCTGAAGGGTTGTACGCAGTCAGTTTTGTGTTTGGTTGGGTTGCTGCAAGAATTGAGAAAAATAAAACGAATAAAAATTGTTCTGAAAATTTAGCGGTAATGACAAACACTGTTGTGTTGAAAGATTTAAAAGGTTTTTGGGAATTAGAACATATGGGAATTAATGATTCTGACGATTATTCTGATATTGACTGCGAAATAATAGACCCCAGTTTGAAAGAAATTTGCAGTTTAAAAAAGGTATATATGAGGCAAATTTAATCTGGAAATACAGTCCAAATAGTCTGGGAAATAATTTTATGGTAGCTAAGAAATGATTCGCGAACCTTCACAATAAATTAAGTAAAACTCTGGAGATTTTTCAGGAATATAAAAATATAGTTGAGAATCAGATATTAGAAGGAATTGTGTAGTAATGTCCGAATAATGATACAAATTTGGGATATTTTATGCCTCACCGAGTAGTGATACGATCTAGTGAAACCATGAACTGTGTACGATGCTAGCTCGAGGATAGAGAGCACGAATTCATTAAATGACTGCCTTGAATTGGGATCTAATCTAAATCCTAATATACTAGACTTTATGTTAAATTTTTGTAAGTTTAAGATCACGGTTTGTGGAGACACTGAAAAAGCCTTTTTGATGATAGGAATTCACCGAAGGTGATAGACAATTTCTAAAATTTCTTTGGTTTAATGAAAATAATGACTCTTTTAAGATTATGCAAATATGTCACGTAGCTTTCGGTTTGACTATATCACCTTTCATTTTGCCGCCACTATAAAATACCATATTCGGAAATATAAAGATAAAATGCTGGACAGTTTCGAAATGTTAAATTCTTCTGTCTATGTCGATGACCTGTATTTTGGAGCAGGAACGACTGAAGATGCATATCGGTTATCTGTAGATGCGATTAACATATTTAAGGATGCTGGAATAAATTTCAGAAAATTAAGAATTAATTCTAAAGCATTAAATGATTTATGGGTCTTAAATGGGATACAGGAATCAGATAAATTAACTTGTGAATCAATTTTTTTAGGTATGATTTGGAATTCCATTGAGGACAACATACAGTTAAATTTAAAAAATTTAATTGACTTTTCTACTGAAAATGATTTTGCTACAAAAAGAAAAATTTTGCAAAGTATCGCCCAAATAGACCATCCATTTGGATTTATAGTGCCCTTTGTTATTCGGGCGAAAATTATCAAGCAAGAAATCTGGTGTTCCGGTGCTGACTGGGATGAGGTCCCTCCTGCGGAGATTAATGACAAATTCAACATTTGGCAGGATGAACTTAGTGATTTAATCGGAATATCGATATAGCGAAATTTCTTTGATGACGACCCAATGAATATATGGCTTCACCTATTTTCGGAAAGCACATGGGGCCATTGCGTATTTCAGATACTGTATGAGTGATTCAGAAATTAAAACTTCCTTTATCATGTCAAAATACAGGGTTGCACCTTTAAGATCAATCACGCTTCCTCATTTAGAGTTAATGGGAGCACTCGTGGCTGCTCGAATGTATAAATATTTAAAAAAATTGTTTGGTGATTTAATTGAGAATGCTTATTTTTGGAGCGATTCCGAAATCGCCATTACTTGGATTAAAGATTTGCCAAATAATTGGAAACCATTTATCACCATTCGTGTTGCAGAAATACAGGGTATATGCAACACAAAATTGTGGAACCACTGCGAAGGGAAACAAAATCCTTCAGGTTTACTGATTCGAATTGGTGCTCAGTCACTAGTTAAGAATGAGCTGTGGTGGCATGGACCATACTGGTTACGTTTTCCAATTGAAACTTTCCGAAACAAAATAAATTACAACCAAATTCAGAGTTGTTAGAGTTAAGAAAAAGTATTATTTTGACTACACCTGTAATTAACAATGAATCCCCAATTCCGGATATAGAAAATTTCAATTCTTTAGGAAAATTACTTCGAATTACTGCCTATGTATTAAGATTTTTTGGGAGGCTTCTGAAAAGGTCTACAGAGAATGGACTTTTAAGTGCTTTTGAGATTGAAGCAGCTGAACATTATTGGGTAAAAATTATGCAACGAGAATCGTATCAAGTGGAAATAATTAAATTATCAAATAAAAAAACAATTCTCGGTTCTTCCATCTACTCCCTTAATCCAAGGCTTGATGAGGAGGGAATTCTTCGGTTGAAAGGTCGCATTCAATTTGCAGACTGTCAAGAGAATTTAAAACACCCTATTCTATTACGCTCTAAATGCAAGTTCACCGAGTTGATCATCATGGACTCACATGAAAAGGTATTCCATGCTGGAGTTAATTTGACACTAACTCAGATCAGAGTCAAATACTGGATCATTAAGGGAAGGCAGAGTGTTAAGATAAGCAAATGTGTGATGTGCAAACAATATAGTTCTTGTTCTGGGCTACAGGATATCGCTCCACTTTCTCCAGACAGAATCCAAGAGCATCTCCATTTGCTGTGACCGATTTGGACTTCGCCGGTCCATTTTTTACGAAAGACAGGCAAGGTCCATTTTTTACGAAAGACAGGCAAGGTCCATTTTTTATGAAAGACAGGCTGTTTACATGCTGTTGTTAACATGTGCGATTACTCGTGCCTTACATACAGAGATAGTAAGTGATCTCAGCACTGAAAGTTTTTTACTTGCTTTCTGAAGATTTTTAGCTCGACGAGGACTGTGTACCACCATATACTCTGATAATGCCAAGACTTTCAAGAGAGCTGACAAAGAACTAAGACATATTTTCAAAACTTTGAGTGACTCACCTGTGAAAGAATTACTTTCTGCTAGAGGCATAAATTGGAAATTTATTATTGAGAGGGGTCCATGGCGGGGAGGGTTTTGGGTGTGTATGGTACGAACCATAAAATCCAGTTTACACAAAATTATTGGTTGATCATCCCTTACTGTGAAAGAGCTTGAAACGGTGCTCACTGAAATCGAGACAATGATTAATTGTACACCAATTACCTACGTGTTTGCCGATCCCAATGAACCTTCTTCACTAACGCCTTCTCATTTTCTGGTTGGTAGAAGATTACTATCTCTGCCTGCTAATAAAATAACATCAAATAATTTGATTGGATCAAGAAATTCAATTATTAAATGATATAAATACCATCAAGATATTTTAAATCATTTTTGGAAGCGTTGGAGAATGGACTATCTTTTTAATCTGAGATCTGCCAATATTTGTCCTCCCCAATCGAATGCATCTCAGTTTAAAATCAACGATATTGTTTTGATTCATGATGATAATCATCCCAGAAATCTCTGGACGATAGGTAGAATTTTGGAATTAATGGCAGGCAGAGATGGTAAAATAAGATCTTGCATAATTAAAACACCTAATGATACCTTAAAAAGGCCTATACAATTGTTATATAATATGGAAATTAACTAATGTTTGTATTTTATATTTTTAGGTTTGATTCTCCTGACTTCGCTGATAGGTATTGTTTAATGTTTTGTAAAATTTATGCACTTATAATTATGTATGCATGTTTGTTATAGTTAACCTTTTCTCTAGGATTGATTGTGGAAATATTAATTGAATATTCTACAATATATAACTGAAAGATGAATTCTCCACCGAGTTCAGGTGGGGATTGTTAAATAATTTGAAAGAAGAAAGGGCTAGAGGGCGCTGATGCTTACATCGTTGTGAGAGAATAAAGTTTTAGTTTATGTGGAACGTGGCGGCCTGAGAATACGCTCTGTATATAGTGTATTAAAATATTATTAAAAATGCTAAAATTTTGTGAACCACTGAAACATCACGTGATTTAGAAACCTAAAATATTAAAATGAGTTCATGAAAGACTCCTTCAGATTATGTTTTTGGGGTTTGCAAATAATATTTAGAGAGGAAAAACAAAAGGATCGCAAAACCACATCTCCACATTTCTTCAAAAATTCCATCAACTAAAAAAATTTGCTCTTTGTTTGTGATATCTGAACACCAACTTCACAGTGAGCATCATAAAGCTTAGTTAGTATCCACCATATTCTGATGGTGATGTATCATGAGACTAGTAATTAAAGACATGTTGTTTTGCTAAATTTTGTCACTTACTAAGTTAAACCTGAATTATATTAGCTATTTGTTATACTCACACCTATTTCCAGCATATGCTTAGCTGAGTCCTGAATAAATAAATTTGCACATATACTTAGGGCTTTATCCACAGCGAGTGCTAGACTTTTTGCAGCCCAGGGCAGCTTCTGCAGGTCCAAAATTCTGCTGCCAAGTGCCTTCTCTAAATGCTACAGATTTTGCCACCCTTAATTCTGTTGCTTCGTGTTTCTCTGAATTCTAAAAATTTTGCCTTCCCTAATTTCTACTGTTTGGTGTGGCTGTAGCTACTCTGGCACCAATCATGGGCTTATCTGAATAATTAAATCAGTAATTCTCAATTCAGACAGCATTAAATGTAATGGGTGTTTGGTCTATGAGTATTATTTCCAAAATCTTATATGTGTGTATATATATATATATATATAAGAAAGAAATTTGTTAAATTTCTTTCCATTAATTCTTTAGTAATCAATTACAAAAATTTTTTTTTAAAAAGGTTTAGACATCACTATGTGAGTCATTTCTCAAGGTGCAGTGTGTTGATAATCATTCAGTGATTCATGCAGTGATAATCATGCACTCTGGGCAATTCCAAGTTCGTCTGATACTTCCAGTTGGGTACGCCCACATTCCAGACGGCCGATAACTCTACCACGTAAATAATCATCCAAATGCGTCCTTTGTGTCATAACTATTCGGTTATTGCACTGAAATGCTTATAAAGCGCCTGTGAACAATTTTACTTCTTTGCCCGTATTCCTTATATATCACTCTCATCATTGTGACGTACCATCGGTGTCATCTGGTTACTTCCTGAAATTTGCATATGATTCTTGAAGATGTGTGTAGTGATTTTACAGGTGACATATTTATTTTAGAGTTTGATTTCTGCGTGACTCCGAATTATCCTTAATTTATGGACATGAGTGTATAAAAATAAAAAAACTCAAGGTAATTTCATTATAGCTTCATGCATAAACAAGATGATTATTTTTAATTATAGAATTAAGAAAAATTCCATACCTTTCGACTAAAATGATCAAACGGAGTTGAACAAATGCATTCTCTAACATTTCTCAGTGTTTTCCATTCCAATGCAACAGAATCTATTTCTTCTAGAAGTTGGGAGAAAGCTGAATTGTCAAAACTGCCATCAGGAGAATCTAGACAACAGTAATAAAATGTTTACGATTTTTCCTGAAATTATAGATCATAAATGTATAAAAAGAAATTTTATTAATACTCTTATTTTTCATAGACTAAACATAAAAACCATTTTTTACAAACAAAATATATTAACAACAGTTAAAGGACTGAACTCTTCATAACATTGATTTATAATTTTTTAATATAATTTCTTCACAGTTGCATGATGCTCAATTAATACCCTGTTTGGACTAAGAGGCATAACTCAAATAATATACTGTTGAGCCCCTCAAATATTATAATATCTCAAGTACACTGAAGTATATGAAATCCATCAGTTTTTAAAAGTCATTCCACCATTAACTCGTATGTCTACAACACAGTTGACATTTAAATACAATTTAGATATCGGAATCAAAATATAATTGGCATATTTGAAATATAACCATTCAAATATGCCAATTTTATCATCATGCTCTAGGATTCATTCTGAAAATATTCAAGCCATGTCAATAGAATTTTATTTTGCATGTTGACTATAAAGAAATCAGACCTGAATTAATGCATCTGGTCAGGAATAATATTCAGG
Organism: Stegodyphus mimosarum; assembly: GCA_000611955.2. NCBI lineage: Eukaryota > Metazoa > Arthropoda > Arachnida > Araneae > Eresidae > Stegodyphus > Stegodyphus mimosarum. The sequence goes on from KK121845.1 coordinate 742,560, forward strand.
TAAGCTGCAGTCAGGGGCATATCCAGAATTTTCATAAAGGGTATGCAGCTTCACATCAAATTGTAATGAATGGAAGTTAGAATTATATGTATTCAAAGTCAGCTACAGGCCTTGCATATTAAGATCTTTAAATACTGCACAGCATTCAAAATAATGACCTGCCTATTATAAAATTTTTTAATTTATTACTTTTTAGTCTGATTTAGAAATTTTTTCAGTTAAGCTTTACAAAACTTATATTACAGAGTCATAATTCAATTTACTTTGTTTATGCAGATAACTGGTTAATTAACTCATTTTGTATAATCAGTTAATCAACCAACAATTTGTCTTAACTGTGGCAGAGTTGATTTTGATATGACAAAATTAGTAAATCAGTCTTTAAGTTTCACTTTTAAAATTACAGATACCACCGGTGTTTATAAATAAATTCACATATAAGTTTATTTACTATTTCAAGCAGAATACAGAGCATTCAGTTCAAATAATTTACAAGACTAGTATTAAGTTTATTTAACAAAACTTTGGAAGAACTAAAAGGAAATTTCTCTGCATTTAAAAAATTTGTAAATTCTATCACATAACAAAAGCCCGGCTTTTGCATATTTCTAGGACACAGTACAATTTTAGTACACAGTAAAGAGATTTTATATTTTTCAAAATAATGATTTCTTTTTTAAGGCATTCATGTGAATTTCTGAACTGCAATTTTTAAAATCAATCTAAACAATACGAAATATTCACACTATACACTGTGCTTACTTTTTCCCTTCTTCTTTAAATTCATCAATTTTCGATAACTTTATCTATTTGCAGAATTAATAGATTGAGCAACGCTTCTAAATAGAAGTTATTGTTTGAGAAAAAAAGATATATCAATTCATTCAAATTTTTATTGTTTTTTTAATCAAATTTTTATAGAGTTTTATAGGTATTTCCATTTGTTTGTTTAATGGAAGATCTTTTCTTGATCACTCATATGTGACAACTTGTTCTAATATTACAGCCAAGGTTTAATTTCTAAAATTTAAAATGCTTTAGATCTATGGAAAGTTGTATGGAAAAAATTAACAAAAATAAATGAATAAAATTAAAATGGTTAAAGCAATATATAATGCATAATTAAAATAAAAAATATACAGAGATAAAAGTGTTAATGAATTGAATTAATGATAAGTAAACAGTGAATTAAAACATCAAAAATTAAAAAAATAAGAAAATCTTTAGAATGTTAAAACAAAATAAATGAAATAATGAAACAACTGTAATGAGAGTAAATTAATAGAAGCAAAAAAAGACACCAAAGATAAAAGGAAGATAAGTATTTTTTTAACATTATTCTTAACATTCAGATCAAATAGCATCTTTATTTTTGCTTCTAATCCATTTGAAGCCATTTTGACCAGATGAGTACAGCCTATAAAAATTCCTCTTCCTAATAACACTGAATTTTGGCATGGAAAATTTCCTTCCTCAACTGATTAAATTTTCTATTTTGCTCTTTCCATAGAAAATGAAGCATTAATTACAGAATTTTCTGTTAATACTGTGATTCAGATGGACAACACAGTACCAAAGCTCATCTTATTTCTCGCTATGGGTGAAAATACAATTTCATTCAAAAGTTGAAATGTACTGAAATGAGGCTCTGACTGAATTTAAGCACTGATTATAAAGAGATTTTTCTTGTATTATAAAAGAGGTACTATTGACCCACTGAAATGGTTAAATGCATCCTTAAGTCTAAACATTTATTCTTTCTATACATATTTAAGAAGTGACCAGGTTAAAAGAAATAACTAAACTAGTTTTGGCTTACATATACTGAAAATGCATCATGATTTTATGTTTATATTTACTGCATATGGACCTTTAAAGCTTATCATTTTTAAATAATTTTCTTTTTCAAAAAAAGGCAAAAAACTAACAACTGTGAATAGCTTCTTTAAAAGCACATCTGTTTTATTTTCAGTAGAGTTTCAAATTTCTAGAAAAGATACTCCATTTAATTTTAAGATTTAATACATTATCATATGGAACTTTGAAAGAAACTCAGAAATAAGCCAACCTAACTACAGTAGAAAGTAAACTTCAAAACAGAAAACATAAAAATAATAATAATAATAATAAATCACATTAAATTCATTGGTAAACAACAATCTCTTTCAGCTACACTATTCGTAATATGTGAAATTTGTCCTATCAACAGGTGTGAGAGAAAAGGAGGGGAAGAAAGCGTTTCCTTTTGCTCATGTAAAATATTTCATCAACCAGTGCTCAAATTGATAGCATGCATAGTCTCTTACAAGAAGAAAAAAAGACACAACAGCCCAAAATTCATTTAAATTTCTGATTCTAAATAAAATCAGTGACTAAATGTAAAGTTTAATATTTAAAATAATTACTAAGGATTGTGCTATGTGATTTAGTTAAAAAATTTCTTTTGTACAGTTTTAAATTGAAAGCATGTTTAAAATTATGCCCCTCATTGCAATAGGGAGGGCTAGTTCTATCAATTTATCAGGAATTGATCTATTAATGTCTTGGAATCAGTGGTTTAATGTATGTCATAAGAATATTCTCCCTGCAAAGAGTCATGGCTAGTTATGTCATATGAAACAGATCAACTATTTAACATTGTTTATGTTATAAACAAGGGTTGCCAAACATTTTCATAAGCATGAACTGCTCTTTTCGTGCCCAATGATTTGGTAGTGCATGAGGGAAATATAAAATAATAGAGCCATCAACTCAAAAGCATGTCACTGTCTATAGATGAAACAGGTTTTGTTTTATACTGACCTGCACAACACATTGATACATTTGCACAACACATTAAGAATTAAGAATCACTGCAGGCATGCCACAGTTTTCCAAGACTTCTTCACTACACTCACCACACAGGACTGCAAGATCACTGAAAAATCTTGTATTTTATATTATACTATTATCAAAATACTTCACACATTGTGTCCAGCAGTTTTATGAATGATAATAGTACCTAGGTCAAATATATCATGTTAACATACACCCCAAACCATAAAAATCCTGACTATATTTGACAAAATATTAGTCCTAATTTTCATCTTATGAAACCAATCATTCAAAGCAAACAATAAGTGCTCAGTTACAGTATCTTCTATTAATCACATATATATATATATACCAATCTGTAGGTATTAACACTGAAATATTCCGATTTTTTCCAATTTTCCAAAAAAATTTCAGTTTTTTCATACGTTTAATAGCTTTTCCTTTAATAGTTGAAATTTTGTTACATTAAAAATTTATCTGCATAAAATTTCATTTGAAAACCACATGGATAACAGAAAATATTATGCAATAAGTTTTATTAAGTAACAATCTTCTATGGGTAAAAATTTATTAATTAACAAAAAGTATAATTTGAAGAATCTGATAAATGACAACAACTGCAATGAATATAAAGAATATCCAGAATGCAGGCATTACTAATCTTGAATATTAAGATTTTACTGAGAGAACATTGTAACACAATTCAGCCAATGAAAAATTATAGTTTGTTAGCTTAAAATAGGAAATTCAAGGTTATTTCAGCCACCTGATTTGCTTCGTAACCATGGGAATGAAAGATGCAGCAGCCACTTTGAGTCACCTAATTTTTTCTTCTACTTCATTTTCAGTTAGCATGTTTTGCCTCATCAAAAAGTGCACACATGAAGACTATCTTGAATAACAGTATCAAGTAAGTGAAGAAAATATGTGCTGTCTGGTGATGACAACTCGCATTATGATCAGAAATAACAAGAGTGGCAACAGCCTTGTAATTCCTATTTTAAAGAAACAGACTACAGCAAAGTATATAAGCTAATTGTTAACATCTTTTTGGTCTTACTTTCAGAATTTTCATTACACTGAAGAAGCGACAGCATAAAAATCATAAAAACATAATTTAGTTATCTCATGAAATAAACTGATGTTGATGTACGTAAAATGTTTTCTTCGTTTGCAAAAAGGAAACAATTATATAGATAAAAAAGACTATTAAATAATGCAATGATATATTTATGTGGAGTGGAAAGTTTGATTTTTACAAACATAAAATAACATAGAACAATATTACACACCATTTGTGAGATGAAAAGTTTCATTACAATAAAATTTCATGCTGAAAATGTTCATTATTAACTATAAATATTGGGTGTTTAAATATGATTCCAGTTTTTTCTGTTAGATATCATTAAAGAATTGCATGTAATTGAACCCAGTTGTGTTTGTATTTGAAAAGTATGACAGTAACATTTAATAATTAGTATGTGACATCCATTTAAATACTAAAGAATAATTATGTTTATCTCATTAAAAATACCAAGTTTTATGGGGAAAAAAATTGGCAGGAAATTTCATTTCTTTGTTTTATTACAACGAAAACTGTAGCAGGAACAAATCATATGCAGCTGGAAATTTATAGTCAACATGCTTCATCAAAAACTACAATGGTTCTGGCAGTTTAAAAATAATGATTCTGATATGCATGAGAAACAACGTGGAAAATAGCAAAGTGAAAAAAAAATGTAAATGATAACAATCTGAATTAGATGTTGAACATTACAAATAAAAATTAATCAGTTTTAATGAAGCACCAGAGCAAAGGAAACTAAAAGCATTTTGTTGAGATGCGTTAGGCTACTTGCCATTATTCACCAAATATTGCTCATTCATCATTTATTTCAATATACACAAAGCTGCTTTTCTTAAAACTGCTTCAGTTCTTATGAAGATTGGCTTGGGATTGTTTCAAAACAAGCAGACTTCTTGGAATCTGTCTATTGCCTAACAGTTGGGAAAATGTAGATTCTGATGAAAATAATTTGAATAATTTTTATTTCATTTTAAAAACAAACCTTTGTTTTTCATTTACACAAAAAAGAGCAGAGTCATATTTGTACACCTAATAATATCAACACTTTTGAGTAATAAAATGTATCATACTAAAAACATACCATCAACATTTCCATTTTTAAGACTACCATTTTCAAATCCTGAATCTGCTGCATCACCCATACCATGAGATGTTTTTTCTAGTTGCAGCTTTTGAGCAAAATCATCAGCAAGCCCACTATCGACCATAGAACAATCTATGTCTTTGCTTGGAGTTTCTGCACGACCAAGCGCTGTGTGTAATTGATTTATACGCTAGAAATAAAAAAAAAAATAATAAATGAAAAACATTAAAATACTTTCACACAGGAGGGGGGACTGAGGAAAAATAACTTGTGAGTTAATAATAAAATCCTTTAACAAATAAGTAATTTAAAATAAGTAATTTATGATTTTTACAATTATTGCTTTCAAGATGTTTCTTTTATAATATGAAATTTTCTAAAATTAATATATATTTGTATTAGACAAAGTTTTACTAAGAAGAGCCAATAATACCATATGACAAGTCAATTATTTACTGATCCAATCATATAAAACATAAACAGTTGATTTAGTTGTTTATTTTATTTCAAATCTTCGATGTAAAAAAAAAATCCACTCCTCCTACTCCTTATGATTTACAGCACCCCCACCCAAATATCTTTCAATGATGGTTTTTTGAGGTTACCATATAAGCACATTTATATGGTAAAAGGTGTAAAATGCATAACAAAATCTTTCTGCATGAAAAATTACAAAATGTTCCTCCCTCTTTATTTTTCCTATTTTTAGGTCAACGGACAGCATAAACTAGAGCTTCGTTCCTGGCATCAACTGGCTTTCATTCCAGTTTTGCTGCTTTTTTGAATCAGATTTTTATGAGAGTTTTCTTTTATAGGGACATATATCAGAAACAAATAAATAAATCTATAGAGAAAAGAAACATGCTGTGTAAAATAACAGACTTTAGGAAAAACAAGAAAAATATAGGATTAAAGAGAGAAGCCCTAGATTAGCAGAAATTTTATATACAATTTTATTTTTAACTTGTACGGTAAATGTACAAAAAGGAATGCTAATAGTAAACCATAGTTGACTTAGCTCTCAAATATAAATTATTTAAAAATGTGCCCCCCCCCGCCCCCAAAAAAAAGTATGAGCCCTTCTTATAACATAAAAATGTATCATCTAATCTTAAAACAAACATTTCTATTAGAAATTTGATAAACAAAATTGTTTGATAACATAATATTTATATAAGGTGTATATGCTGAAATTTACCCTGTCCTTATCTGTTTAATTTCTATAGGTCTCTAATTATCTTTTTTCCATCAACTCTTAATTTTTTAGAAATATAATACCGTGGCTGACTAATGTGACTGGTAAATCTGATGATAAAAGTCCTAAAAAATAAATAATAATAATTTATTAAAATTATCTTGCTAATTTCATTTCTGAAAAATCATTTATTAATCCTGGACATTCTCCATTTTCTCAGCCACCTGAACTTCAATGCATAGCAGGAACAAGCTTAAGTGAAATTAAATGCAGAGCAGATTAAATTTAAACTCTTTTATACATTTCTTGTTCAATTCATTTAACCTACAGACCAGTAGTTATATACAGCTGAGTAAGACTGGAATGGACTGGATTATTTGGGTTACAGCAAACACAGGAGCTATCTGCATAAGAGAAATGATACTTTTGGGTTAACTTTCTAAGGGAAGCTGGTTTGTATTGATATTACACATAGGAAAAATATGAAATCTTCCAAGTAGCCAGCCCATTTGTCGGAAGTGAAGGCTGAGCTAAGAAAATTTGCTGAGAATTCTTAATTGCATCCTAGGTTTGATTCCCAAGAACAGAAAAATTTGAATACATCAACATTTGTTCTCATATGAACATAATTTTTCTAAAACAGAAAGTTTTTAAGTATTTCTCTTGTGGAAATCTGAACCTTGAAAGAAACATCAATTTTCGAGTTTTGCCACAAGATGTGGAAAGGGGAAAAAAAATAATTTTAACTTGTTTACTGTATGATATACAGTACTCGAAAAAAGTTCCAGTAGAGATATTTCCTTGAATATTGACTCTAAATGTATGCATCCAGTTTTAAAGCGTCTAAAAAATTAGAAAATGTTTTAGAAACAACTTCTGCACAATGATTGAGAGGATTGTATAAGTAGAAAAATATAATATTTCATATAGCTTCCATCGAGTAAAATATACAATTAATAAAAGAATCAATATATTCTAATTAATTAAGTAAAACGTTCCACACAATTTCTGCAAAATTCTAGAAATTAAAATGTTTCTTACTGACTTACCCATCTAGTAGATTACTGTGCTGACATATTACCTAAAGAATAAAAAATTCTATGTTTTTCAAGAAATCTCCTTCACTTTTTTAACCACTGCTGGCAAAATATAACACAATGAGAAATCAGTTATTTACCATGATTGGATTGGTTTGGTTGATATGATTACGGCAAAACTTATGGGGAGGGATGCCTTCATGGAAGACTTTCTAAGACAAAATGGCTTGTATACACATTACACATGGGGAAAACCATGAAAATGCTTATGCAGCCAGCCCGTTTGTGAGACTCGAACCTTGGACCGGACTACCAGTGTTCAATGACTTTAATGCTCAGCCACTGGTGGCGCTTTCCATGACTAGAATACCACCCTGGGGGTTGATATTGTGAGAGAAAAATATGTTTCTAGTTGAACAGTCAAAAATGCTTTCTTTTTTTTTTTTGGTAATAGACCCTTCAAGCGCAATGCTAGTCCATGGGCTACTTGATTTAAAACAGAATTTCTTCTGATTACTTTAGTTCTCAGCCTTTCTGTTACATGTATATATTTACAACGCCATAAATCGTTTAGTTCTAGTTTTCACTGCATTACAATAGCCACCTTGCTATTTTTGTTTCCTGATATGCATTTAGGCATTGAAAGAATGAACCCCCTACTTTTCTTCCTTCAGTATAATTCTAATGTCAAAATAATCCCATCAGGTAACAACAATGCACTATCTGTACAAGTTTCTAAAAAATGCATAATTTTCAGAAGGATATGAATTGAGTCTTTTTTATGACTTTAAATTAAATGCAACTGTAAATTATGATAAGAATTTTGGACAATTGCAAATTTATAATATCTAAAAGCTAATGGAATAAAAACTGCATAATACATAAGGATTTGGATTTTTCTTGTGAAAAATACAGCTTTCTTGATATGCCTCGGTAAAATGTTATCGTGTGAATTTTTTTTTAAATTCTAAAAATTGATAATATCAGTTAAAAATTAGTTAAAAGATATAAGATCTGAAAGTAGTTATGCAACCTGATTTTGATTTTACATGAAATTCTTAGAATGCATGCAGAAGTTCTCAAATAGAGTATTTAGAACAGGGAAGTTATGTATTTGACTAGAAATACTTTTAATTTAGGGACTTGGATATTGATTCAATTTTACTCAAGAAAACTTCCAAGAAACTTAAACCTTTTAAAAAGTTTTATGATTATAATTTACAGAAATAAAATAAAAAGTTCCCATTTTGTTTGTTAACTTTCACTTCTCCCTCAGAACATTTGTAACTATAATGTTTCATTGATTTAAAATTATCAAACTTTAAATGAGCAACTAACTCCTCTTTGAGTAAACATTTGGTATCTGAAAATACAGAAAAAATATTTCTTGGATCTCATGAATTATGGAGGATCTTCATGTTCCAACCCCTTGTTTTTGCATCCCTTATCATAGGTAGCTTCTAAAAACTTGAAAATTGCTTTCATAATAAGCCTGATCATCAAACTCTCACAAGTGCTAATTTAGTAACAGCTTTTGTTATTTATGATTTGAAAGCATCCGTATGACAGGAAATCAAAATAACAATATCCAACTTGCTTCATATTCCAATTTACTTTCAACTATTTGAAACAATACAAAAACAGAGCTGGAATCGAAGTTAAGAGGATGATATGAAAGAATTTTAGGACCCTTCCTATTATCCCTATCTAGAAATACACAAAATTTTGCCTTTGCTCTTATAAAAACATTACATACAGTTTTTCTGGAAGCAAAAATACCAGTCTCTTTCCTGTTCTTTTTAAATTTAAAACTGAATCACATAAATCTAGTTCAGCAGAACATCTAACAGCCATCTAAGGTCTTGGACCTCTGTGCAGATACATACATTGCGTACCCTAATTTACTCACTGCATTCAACAACACGACCTATTTTTTCACATAATTTATAACAGAAATATTTTTTCTATCCTTGCTTTATGTTCTTTTTTCTTTCTTTCTTTTTTTTTTAAAGTTTCTTATATCTGCACATCCCTATTTTAATTTATACAGAATAATATAGCTAATAACAAGTTTTAAAAAACAACCAACTTCATTTGGAAGAAAATTTTAATTACATATTTATAATTGGTGCACTACAATCACATTATGGAGCCATATATTATTTCTTCATACTTGTACGCATAATGTATGTAAATGTGTATATTTTTGGATATATGACCAATGTATTAATATTGCTTACATAATAGATAAGCTGAAAGATTTTGTCATACTTTTATTGCATGCATGAGTGCAGAAATATGGTAATTTTTTAACAGAAACCTAAATTTCTCAAATATTGATCTTCTAAGGATAAGCCTTTGAATGCAGAGCTGCAGGAATAATCACAGTTTGCAGAAAGTAAACTGAATTAACTTACTTTGTAAACTCCCACTTTATGAATTACTCTAAGGAGTATATCAATTTATAAAGGAAATGTATTTTGCAATTAAGAAAAGCTATTTTATGTAATTTGTTTTGATATTAAGAATTTTTTACATTTTTTAAACATATATATATATTGCATTATTCTTTTCTGCAATATTTAATTTCACCAAGTTTTGTTTGACACCTACTGTTGAAGACAATATCTTTCCTTTGGGAACGCTTATTTTTACACTAGTCATATTCCCGTTTTTTATTTTCATAAATAAGGTTTCACAAGTCGAACATTATTTTTAAATCATTCAAAACACATATCTGTATATTAAATAAAGAATCAGTCATACATCTATAGCCATAAAAGCAAAATTTTTTATTAAGATAACCCTTTATTTGTGAATACTTTATAAAATCCTAGTTGCTTTAAAACAAATATCACATCTACAAGCTACCCTCCACAGTGTGTTGAAAGAAACATTTCACAGGTTATTTGTTTTGGGGATATCTGATTAGCTGACTTATGTGAAAATCAGCTCATTGGAAAAAATATACAAGGGACAAAGCTTCAAGTGAAACATTTTCAATTCAGTTTAAAAAGTTTTGTGTTTCGGCTAGAAAACCTCCAACAGTAGTTTTTTTGGGAAAGTTTTTTCTAGTCTCATATGTCGTTAGATGTGATAATGCCACAAGAATAAAAACATGCTTTTAAAACTGTTACCGGTTACATGCATTATCAATCTGATGAGGAAAGAAAACAAAATTGCCTTAAAAAAATATACTGACTCCTCTTACTCCTTGAAATTCAGAAAATCTCAAAATATGATATTTCACTGAAAAATTAATTCATATTAAAATTTAGTAAAAAGGTTATCTCTACATATAATAAAAGAAAGATTCTTCTGTATGTGCATGTGTTTCGTTCGTACTGCGCATAAGCTAATAGAGCCAGGGCTACGAAATTTGGTACACAGGTGCATCCAGACAAGAGCCAGTGCACTTCGAAGTGATTTTTTCAAAATTTGAATGAGTTTTTTTATTTTTATGTTTCTTGATGAAATTGCATTATTTTGAGACATAATGAATGGGCTATGGGAAAGCGAGATTTTACTCTACACATTCTATTTTCACATCGCTGTGAAATGTAGGCACTTATCTATTATACAAACTTAAAATAAATTTTGTATTTCAATAAACCGATTAAATACGAATTTATTTAGCAAAGTGAGCTTAATACCTTTTCAACAGGATTTTTTTTTTAAGTAGATTTTAAAAAATGTACTGTTTATTTTCCTTTGATTTTTGCACACATTAAACTTTAATCCTTCCGAGTCCTTTTACAAAAAGAATTTTCGAGAAATAATAATATTTTGTAATTTTTTTAAATTAAGCTTCTGAATATACTTCTGACATCATGATCTTCTCATTCTGACATGCATGTGCCTCACGAGGCACATGCATGTCAGAATGAAACTGAAAGAATTTTTTCCCCATTTCTCTTTATTAGCCACTGGCAAAGAGGTTTCCATATTTTGCATTACATCATACAAAAAGCATAATTTTGATTGATTATTGCTTTCTGATGATAGTTTCATTCTTTTAGAAATGTAGTTTTGGCAACAGTTTTTCATTCAATGCTTTATACTGGACTGCTGACTTTTCTCTTGAACGTATGAGATAAAATATTATTAATTATACTTTCTTTTTCAGAAGTTTTTGTTTTTTGTGTTTCTTTCATGTTATTTATTGCTTATTTCACTGTTTTTAAGATATTGAAAAGTTTTGCATGATTTTTTTTAGGAAACAAAGTTCTTAATTTTCTTTATACCATTTGAATTCTTAAGATTTTGCAACGGGAAGTTGGTTAATTTATTTATTAGGATAATTAATATTTGTATTAAGGGATATTAACTCGTTGTAATTTTTTATATATAACGCATTTTTATAGACACTTTTTCGATAAAGTTGTTCTGCAGAGTAAAACTCTGTGCAGTTTTTAAATTTAACGCTTCTCTTGGGTACTGGACGTTTGTCGAGAGAAAGGCGATAAAATTGCATTCAATTTATATTTACATTTTCAGAAGTTCTTGAAAGTATGCCTAAGCCACCAAGAAAAAAGAAATATTTGCGTGCGAGATGAGTAAGTGATTGAGAATGTGGAGAATCATCCTGGGCAAATAAAACATCCGAAGAAAGAGAATTGAAACAAGAGAGGGATAGGACTTTTAGAACAGTGGCAAGGGAAAGGCCTGAGAGAAACATAAGGCAAGAAAATAATTGGAGTGTTGCAGCAGCAGCAAGAGCAAGGAAAATGCCCAAAGAAAGAAACTTAAGGCAAAAAAATAATAGGAATGATACAACAGCAGCGAGGGCAAGGGAAATGCCTGAAGAAAGATAAAACAATTAAATAATATGAGTACTACAGCAGCAGGAAGTACGGGGGAAATGCCCAAATAATGAGAAAGAAGGCAGAAAATAACAGGAATACTACAGCAGCATGGGCAAGGGAAATTACTGAAGAAAGAGAAACAAGACAAGAAAGGTATAGGACTTTTAGAGCAGCAGCAAGAGCAAGGGAAACACCTGAAGAAAGAGAAAGAAGACTACAACAGGATCGATTTGCTACTGCTACTGCTAAGTTGAAGATATGGAGAAAAAAAGAAAATGCAGCATTCTCCTATAACCCATCAGTGAATTATTTTTCTAATTCAGCATGTAACATTGGATCAATGTCAAAAAGATGCCAGTACTGTGCGGCCATGAAGTGGAAAAGTGAAATTCAAGGTATGAGTTGCAATGCTGAAAAAGTTCAACTACCTTTATTGATGGATCCTCCAGATATATTACATAGGTTGTAGCATTCATTATTTTAATTAACCAAATTATTTTTAGTTTGAACTTTCCTATCGAATTCTCAAAGTTTCAGTTGCTGCCCGAATTTAGCGCGAGTGAGATATTTATGCAAATCGCATATATCTGTTAGCAGTTAAAAGGCAGGAGTTAACGAGGGGAAAAACAGAGCCTTGGATTTATCGCCGTAAGGCTGTGCGCGCAAAGATTTCCTCTGTCTACTGAAAGTTCGCCTTCATAGGCAATTTGCAATTACCAGTGTTTGCTAGTGAAATTCGCATAATTGCATTTCACTAAGAGTTAAGCTTCCCTCGCCGTCCTATTTAGAATTAAGTTAGGTATTGAATTTGTTAACACACTTTAGTTTAATATTATTTTAGTTCAGCCCAAGTAGTGGCTTACTCTCGATTTGAAGAGTTGTAAATATTTGAATTAAAGGGTCACTTTTAAACCCTCCTTCTGACTTTGTAGTTCTTCACACTAAAGGACATAGCCTAGATCTGCTCACTGTCCTCAACATAAGGTTTCACAGTTTATGCTCACGAAAAGAGTCAAGAGATTGAAGGAGAAACCTTACACTGGCGCCCGAACAACTAAAAGGATGGAAGGAAGTTGGAATATGCCTACTACATCCCAAAATCCAGCTGCAATGCCTGATGGATTTGGATTCATAGTGGAAACCATCAGAGCAGCCATGAAGCCGGCAGTAGTTTTTGATGCCAGAGGACCTGTGAACACATTCCTGGAAAAGTTAGAAGCGCATTTTTTGCTGTATCCAGTTCCGGAACATCAGAAGGTCATATTAGCGACAGGAGCATTGAGGGGCCAAGCAGCGACCTGGTATAAGTGCATCGGAAAATGTCTGCTGGGAGAACCAGGAACGCCGACTTACACGTACGAGAATTTTAAACTAGCAATTTTGAGAGCGTTTCCTGTGGTTAAAGACCGTGCGAAACTCGAAGCTGAGTTGTTTAGCAAGTACCAACAGCGGGTGGATGAACTATCGGAATTTATTTTGAGAAAAATACAAGTCTTTAAATTATTGTATGGCACGAGGCCGGACCCGGAGATTATCCAGATAATCCTGCCCAGATTGTTACCATCGATACAAGATTTCATGGAGCTAAGAAATCCCGTAACGCTGGACAAGCTGTTTGAACTCGCCGTACAATTCGAGAGCCGGCGAGCGGCCGAAAATCAACGGAGACAATCGTATGAACAGCGGCTGCAGGGGAACCAGAATGCCGAAGGAAGAAACAGACGATGGCCGAGAACTACTGGTACCAGTCAAAATGCGAGCGGTCAACCGCGCCAAGTACAGCGCCAACAAAATAATTCCAACTACGGAAGAAAATCATTCTCCCCAGGCAGAAGCCAGCAACAGAAGAAAACACCCGCAAAGCATTTAAACTACTAAGGAATATTGCGGGGAAGGGGGTGCAATGTTCCGAGGAGAAGAAAAATCCCTCTGAAGTACAGCTAAATACGGTCATGGTGAGAAACATTGAATTACCGAGACTGCAGTTACTAATTAACAACGTACCCGCTACAGCTCTGTTGGATACCGGCGCTCAAGGAAGCTGTTTGGCAGAAGAATTTTTTAAGAAGCACTTTCGTAGATATCGTCTGCATAGCGTGGAAGGAATGAAGGTGGTAGCAGCCCAAGGAAAAACGTGTCAATGCATGGGAAAAATCGAGCTGTACATCAAAATCGGCGAAGAACAAAAAAAAATTATGTTTCTTGTAGTGAAGAACCTCCAAGCATCGGTTATTTTAGGAACAGATTTCTTTGCAGCTGTGGATGCGAAAATCGATTTTGAAAACTCCACCTTGCAAGTAACCATGGACCCAGTTAAAAAGAAATCAACACCTCCCCCTGAAGTGGATTTAAGCCATCTAACGCCCGAAGAACAGGACAAGTTTCGGGAGTTGGTAAGTAATTTCGCTGATTTATTTGATGATATTCCAGGATTCACCCAGATCGTAGCACACGAAATTAAATTAACTACGGATGAACCTATACGTCAGCGTCCTTACAAGTACGACAAAGTTAAGGAGGAAATAATAAAATACCATATTGATGAAATGTTAAGAAACAAAATAATAACTCCTATTTCTAGTGCATATGCGAGTCCGGTTGTTTTATGTAAGAAAAATAATGATTTGCCGTTAACTGATCCATTAAGGTACAGGTTCGCTATTGACTACAGAAAGCTTAATAGTATAACAAAATTTCCAACTTACCCACTTCCGGTAATTGATGAAATTCTAAGAAGTATTAAATCGACAAAATACATAACCACCCTAGATTTGACATCCGGATATTTTCAGATAAGCATAAAGCCGGAAGATGTTCACAAAACAGCATTCATAACAAAATACGGTACATATGGCTTTTTGCGTATGCCTTTTGGATTGTCGGGAGCCCCGGCCACGTTTCAGAGGTGCATGGACAAAATTTTAAGGCCGGTAATAGGAAAAAGTACATTTATTTATCTTGACGATATAATTGTTACTTCAGAATCGCTGGAAGAACATATTAAAGACCTTCGAGAAGTCTTTACTCTTTTGAAAGATGCAGGACTTAAAGTGAACATTAAGAAATGTAAATTCGCGGCAAAAGAACTCAAATATTTAGGGTACAAAATTTCTCAAAGGGGGATCGAAACAGATAAATCTAAAGTTATAGCAGTGAAAAATTACCCAATTCCGAATACAGCCAAAAAGTTAGCGACTTTCTTGGGTATGTGCTCATATTATAGAATTTTTATTAAAAATTTCGCAGAAATTGCTGAACCATTGTTAAAGTTGAGAAGGAAAAGAGTTCGTTTTGCGTGGTCTTCAGAAGCAAACGCCGCGTTTGAGAAGTTAAAAGAATCTTTAATTAATGCACCGGTTCTAAAGTTCCCAGAGAAAGACAAGGGTCTAGAAATTTATGCAGACGCATCAGATTACGCAATCGGAGCCGTGTTAACACAAAATAGAAAAGCGATTGCCTTTTTTAGTCGTACATTGAATGATACGCAAAGAAATTATTCGGCAACGGAGCGTGAAACTTTAGCAGTGCTCGCAGCTGTTCAAAAATTTTGTGTATATTTTGGGAGTTCTCCCGTAACAGTATATTCAGATCATGCGGCAGTTACCAGATTATTTTCAGGAAAGAATCTTTCGCCACGCTTAATTCGGTGGACCCTAAAGTTGCAAGAATTTAATCTCATTATCAAACACACACCGGGAAAAGACAATGTAGTGGCCGACGCATTATCTAGAATAAAGTTAGACGAGAACGGCGAGAAAGTAAAAATAGCGATGCTTCAGGCAAAGGTCATTGACTCTCGAGAGACTGTAATAGAAGAAATTGCTAGGGATCCCGAATTCGGAAATATTTATAATTATTTAAAAGACCCAGATAACTTCCAGCATATAGACATTAATGCAATACGAAGCAGAGCACAGAACTATGAAATCATTGATGGTCTCTTATTTTATACTAAAGTTACGAATCAAAATAGTGAATACAGACCAGTCATCCCGGCCAAATTAATTTTAAGTATCTTGCAAGAGCTCCACGATTCGCCTGTCTCGGGCCATTTTGGAATTAGAAAAACAATACAACGCGTACGCGAGGCGGTATATTTTCCGCAATTACAAAAGATAGTTAAAAATTACTGCCAGACTTGTCACACGTGTCAGATAAATAATGACGTAAATTTCCGCCCGGCCGGGTTATTAACTAGTATTGAGTCTAGGTTCCCCAATGAAATAATTGGTATTGACCTCTTAGGCCCCTACCCCAGGAGTCATGTAAATAAGGCACGATTTTTATTAGTCATTGTGGATCATTTCAGTAAATGGGTTGAGTTGATACCACTTAAGCGGGCTTCAGCAAAAGTCGTTGCAGATTCGTTTTTGAACAAATATATTTTAAGATATGGATGTCCAGCGAGGGTGATTAGCGATAATGGTCCCCAGTTTGTAAGCAGTACATTTAAAATGATGTGTGACAAGTTGGGCATTAAGCATATGAAAATGGTACCCTACCGCCCACAATCAAATATAGCGGAACGGGTAAATAAGAATATTGTAAAATTGATTAGAAATTATGTGCAAAAGCACCATTCTAACTGGGATGACTGCGTCGAAGAATTTGCATTCGCCCTCAGAACGGCTAAGCACGAGACAACGAAGAAATCCCCCGCCGAATTGTTTTTGGGCAGGAAGATAATGACCCCCTTAGATAAATTATTTTATGTGAAAGATAGAGCGCCGGAATTTCAAATGGGTGAAATAGAAAAAATGTTGAAGGAGGCAGAAAAGTGCTCCCGGGAAGCGCAAAAGAAACAAAAGATTTACTACGATTCAAAAAGAAGAACCGTAGAATATAAAGTGGGGGAGGAGGTGTTGAAACAAGCCCACGCACTTTCATGCGCAGCAAAAGATAAGGTCGCAAAATTTTGCCCAAGATGGCATGGTCCTTTTGAAATTACAAGAATAGTTGAATGCCGTGCATATTTAAAGAATGAGAAGGGCGAAGAGACTGTGGCAAATTTCGATCAAATTAAACATTATTATCGAAGAGCTAATAATAATATTTTGAAAGACATGTTGCAGGGTCCAGCCTCACAGAATTTTTCTAAGATTCAAGAGCCCCAACCAGGTCCCTCAAAAACAAGAGAACCCAGTTTGAAAAGGAGGTTACCAGAAGAGAGGAAGCCGCAGCCGAAGAAAAGACCACCCCAAAAAGAAAAAAGGACAAACGCTAAGCAACAGTCTCAGCAACCAAAGCGTCTAAGGAAGGAACGTCCAAATGAAAACACTATGAAAGCTCCACCACTACGGAGGGAACAGAACGGCGAGAAGCGAGCCGCCGAAGGTGCCAACCCACAACGAAGGAGCCTACGAGTGCAGGAGAAGGAACGAGCCAGTCTGGAGAGGGAGCAAAGACTTCAGCACAAACGGAAAGCGCCACCCACCATTCGTCCCAACAAGGTGTTTCTGGAGGAAAGAAGATCGACCAAACGAAAGGCAGCCCCAGAGTTTCAATCTAGGAGTAACAAGCAAAGAATAGCCCAAGCCACAGTATATCCAACCTTTCAGGAATGGACAAAAAAACGCCTAAAAGACTGGCAGAAAGATAAGTAGATTCTTTATTTTCTTTTAAAATTCACACAGTTATGTTTCTGATTTAAGTGCAAGTTGCAGATTTAAAAGGGAAGTTACCCGAGTCAAAAGCCGGTTGCCGAAAGCGTAAAGGACACGCTTGAAGGAACAACTTAATTATGCAGCGGAAGAAATTCGAGAGTTCAGTTGAAAAACTGTGAGACTTCGTGAAATGTTCTTTGTAATCCAGAACATGGGATTCATCGATTTTAGTCAAAAGACTCTCTGTAAATAGGAAATTGAATTGTGTTAATTAAAAGCAACTAGTACGTAAGTTGTATAGCAAAACTGTTGTATTATATTTTTCTATGTATAAATAATGAATGCATTTAATGTAAAACTGTTTTCTATGTAATGCATGATTTGTTGTAAGCCTTAAGCACTGGTTTTGTTTATATCGAATATTTTGGAAAAGCGTAAAGGATACGCAAGTTAAAATTAAAATGTAATGTAAAAGCGTAAAGCGCGCTAAATTAGAAAGTGAATATATAAGTGTTATTTAACGCAATGAGCATTTAAAGAAAATTTGAATTGAAGATTGAAAGAATGAATTATATGTATGAAATGCAATTGAAATGTTTGAATGTTGTACGTAGTGTTCTCTGGTTTCACACAAAAGTTTAAAGTTCATTTCATGTTAGAACCTCAGGGCATTTCAGATTTGTTTTAGGGGAAGTCTGAGGTCTTGAAAGTCGAAGAATTAACCCCAATAGAATTGAAGTCAGGTGGTAGTTGTGAACACTTGACAAAGTAAAACTGCGTGTTTTTCACAAACACCACATTTGGCCAGAGAACAAGGGGGAAGTTTTAAAAATGAATGAGTGTAAAATGAATGCGTTTGGCGAAAAGCGCTAATAGAAATTAAAAAACGCGAATACCTAAAGCGCGAATAAAAGTCATTACGGAAAGCATCAGAGGAAGGGAATGTTGTACTTTTCAGGTGAAATGTACTTATAACATGAAATTAAAATTTATTTCCTTCCAGATTGGAAGGAACCAGATAGTATCCAGCCAAATTCCTGATGGATCTTTTTGATGTGAAGACGGAAAAAGATATTCTATGTTAAAATATCTAAGACACAAACAGAGAGTTAAACTAAATTTAAAACTTACAATTGTAAAGGATGGCGAATAGGAAGGAAAATTTAGATTTAGAATTTAGCATCTTCACTAAAAGCCGATTTTAGGCTACTTAGTTTCAGACTACTAAATTCTGGGAGCAACTATGTAGCATTCATTATTTTAATTAACCAAATTATTTTTAGTTTGAACTTTCCTATCGAATTCTCAAAGTTTCAGTTGCTGCCCGAATTTAGCGCGAGTGAGATATTTATGCAAATCGCATATATCTGTTAGCAGTTAAAAGGCAGGAGTTAACGAGGGGAAAGACAGAGCCTTGGATTTATCGCCGTAAGGCTGTGCGCGCAAAGATTTCCTCTGTCTACTGAAAGTTCGCCTTCATAGGCAATTTGCAATTACCAGTGTTTGCTAGTGAAATTCGCATAATTGCATTTCACTAAGAGTTAAGCTTCCCTCGCCGTCCTATTTAGAATTAAGTTAGGTATTGAATTTGTTAACACACTTTAGTTTAATATTATTTTAGTTCAGCCCAAGTAGTGGCTTACTCTCGATTTGAAGAGTTGTAAATATTTGAATTAAAGGGTCACTTTTAAACCCTCCTTCTGGATTTTGTAGTTTTTCAACACTAAAGGACATAGCCTAGATCTGCTCACTGTCCTCCACATAAGGTTTCACAGTTTATGCTCACGAAAAGAGTCAAGAGATTGAAGGAGAAACCTTACAAGGTTGTTGACTAAAGACTACAGAGAAGCCAAACATTTTCAAGACAACATCCAATATTACAATTCCTGCTTCCAAATGACATCTTTTGGGACTACAAAAGAAATCAGAGAATGTGGTTTCATGCCAACATTTAAGATACAGGGACAAGGAATATGCCTATCATTGTATTGGAAGTGTACATCCTTTACCAAGCGAGCAGCCCTAATTCTTGCAGATTTATTTTATAAGAGATGAAGAGAAGCAAGCAAAACAGCATTGTAGAAATGTTCTACAAGCAAGAAGGGAACTGGTACTCCAACTACAAGAAATGCTGCATTGAGAAAATACTTATATCATGAGGTTCAAAATGGCTCTGGAAAAGATTACACCTGAATTAAAGCTGGTAATTTTGGCAGCCTGAACCCTGCCTGGTGAACTTCAAGGAGATACAATCTTCCAGCGATGTCAGTAGTTGCAATTATCATGGCATGGGAACAGCACTGAGTGAGAGATATAGCTTTGGAATTGCAAAACTGTAATATTGTGAAAATTGCATATACACAAAGATTTTATGATGCTCTACAGTACCTTTTAATATTTTGGCAGGGAGCAGATGGATACCATTACAAACTCTATCAAATTAACCCAACTAATGGATTAGCATCACAAAAGAGGATGTCTGCAAAGGATTTTTATGCATTCAGGATTATGAGTCTTCAAATTTCAATATAATATTGTGATGCAAAAACTCCTTCCAACAATTTATAATCGATATATATGCAAAAATAGAGTTGGAAAGGATACATACAACTGAATCAAAGGGCACTGAGAGTGGACCAGTATGTTCATCTTAGAGATGGTATGATTACTGATGGAAAAGTCACTGACATCAGTCAACTTATCATCTTGTCATTCACCTTCACTGGAAGTCCAAGATATAAGCATGAAAGAACTCAAGCTAGAATGACTTATGTGCATATATGGTCAACCTGATCTCTTTATTACCTTCACATGTAATCCAGCTTGGGATGAAATCAAGAATGAACTCTTTCCAGGACAATAGTCACAAGACCGCCATGATTTACTTGCAAGAGTTTTTCAGCAAAAGCAAAATATCATGATGAATCTCATTGTCAAGGCAAAGACTTTTGGCAGAGTTTAGTGTCACATGTATCCAAATGAATGCAGAAATGAGGGCTCCTCATGCCTACATTCTAGTATGGCTCAGAGAAAAAATGCATGTTCAGAGATTCGATGAATTCATTAGTGCAGACATACTGAATTAAATGAAGATTTACATTTGTTTAAATATATAACTACACAGCTGGTTCATGACCTGTATGGACTCATCAATCCTCATTCTCTATGCATGATGGATGGAAAATGTACTAAAGGATACCCATGTAATTTTCTGAGAGAAACATACACAGGACAAGATGGATATCCACTTTACCATCAGAGACAACCAGAAGACAGATTTACAGCAAACATCAATGTTCAAAGGTGTGAAGTGTTGGTGGACAATGAATGGATTGTTCCCTATTGTCCTCTTCTCTCAAAAATTTTCAATGCTCATATGGCGAATACTGTAATTCAGCAAAGTCCATATGTAAACAAAGGATCTGACATGGCTGTTTTTGATGTAATAACGTCTGGAAATAAAATGAATGAAGTTCACCAATATGAAATGGGAAGCTATATCAGTAGCAATGAGGCTGTATGGAGAATTCTGAACTTTCTGATTCACGAGCATTATCCTACTGTTATCCATTTAAGTGTCCACCTTGAGAATGGACAACGACTATATTTTACTCCAACTAATTGCAACTCTTGCAATTGAATGGGCCCAGGCTTCTCAAGAAACAACTCTGACCTCTTTCTTCAAACTCTGCATTAAAGATGAGTTTGCACATACATTATTGTATCATCAAGTGCCAAAGTGGAATAATACAAACAAGAAATGAAACAGGCATAAAATTGGAACCAATGTACCTGATCATCCTGGAATTGAGTCGAGTGATGCCCTTTGTCGAGTGTATACTGTAGATCTCCACAACTCAGAATATTTTCCCCTGAAATTGTTGCACAAAGCTCAAGGCCCCAAGTCATTTCAAGAATTGCGAACAGTTGAAGTAAGACTGTGCAAAACTTTCAAAGAAGCTTGCCAAGTTAGAAGATTTTTGGAAAATGATGAATACTGGAATGCAACATTAGAAGAAGCTGCTGTGACTCACTCCCAAAGAATGCTACGAAATGCATTTGCTGTTATGTTACAGACATGTGCCATGTCAAATCCTCATCAATTGTGGTCCAATCATAAGGATAGCCTGTCTGAAGACTTACAGCATCAATCAAGACTTCAACAGAATAATATGAATCTTGCTTATAATGAAGACATCTTCAACAGAGCTCTTATCATGACTGAGGACAAAATTCACTTCTTAGGTGGACAAAACTTGCAGTCATTCAGATTACCTGAACCAACATGAAATGTTGAATCAGCAATGCCCAGTGAAATTTGTCATGAAATGAGTTACAATTTGAAAGAACTTACAAAATACATAGAACATGAAAAGAAACTGGTTCTAGATAAAAAAAAAAAAAAAAGAAGAAGAAGAAGAAGCATTTAAAGCAAATACGACTGCAGTTTTCAATCAAGATGGTGGTACTTTTTTTATTGATGCACCAGGTGGTTCTGGAAAAACATTCCTCATTAATCTCATACAGGCAAAAGTACAAGTTCAGAAATGCATTGCACTGGCTGTTGCATCATCCGGAATTACTGCTACATTGTTAATGGGAGAAAGAACAGCTCATTCAGCATTTAAATTGCCATTAAATTTGGGAAATATTGAAGCACCAACATGTAATATTTCTAGATGTTCTGCCCAAGCAAAGGTTCTACAAGAGTGCAAGTTAATTTTGTGGGATGAATGCAGAATGTCTCACAAAGCTGCATTCGAAGTCCTCGATGTTACTTTGCAAGACCTGAGACATAACAACAGAAGAATGGGAGGCATTACATTGGTACAGAGATTTTCGACAGACACTACCCGTTGTTCCACTGGGGACACGAGCTGATGAAATGCATGCATGCTTAAAATCATCATATATCATCTTAGAACTAATATGAGAGTTCATATTAATGGAGATGCTACAGCTCAAGAATTTACTGACAATTTGCTGACACTCGGAAATGGGTTCTTCACACCAGATAACCAAGATGGATGTATATGACTGGAATGTATTGAAAACATTGTGGAAAGGCACTGTTCAAATTTAAAAGTCAGTTGATACTGTGTATTCTGTAGACAAGGCTGTAAATTACCCAATTGAATTTTTGAATTCTTGGAACTTCCTGGAGTACCTTCGCATATTCTGGAGTTGACAGTTGGTGCACCTATAATGTTGTTGAAAAATTTGAATCCCCCTTCACTCTGCAATGGTACAAGATTATCTGTCAAGAAGCTTATGAAAAATGTTATTGAAGCAACTTTTATGACTGGTCCTGCAAGAGGAAAAGATGTGTTTATCCCAAGAATTCCCACTATACCATCTGATGTACCATTTAATTTTAAACAGCTTCAATTACCAATATCTTTATGATAAATAGTTTCTGAAAAAAAATTGAGGACTGAAGTAACAAAAATGACATATTAGTATCATATCATGATGGACCAATGTATAAACACTACATTTTCTTTTAAATGAGGTAAAATTTCTGCGAAAACACTTGTCGATATGTCTAGTTTATAATAATGTTATTCCACTACATATAGTTGTCTACCAGCGGCCGAGCTACCAGTGTCCAGGGATTTCAAGACGATGAAAAGTCTTTATCTAATAATTCAAAATCAGGCCATCTTAAGTGTGGTCACTTATGAGTGAAAAAGTATATGAAATTATTACTATAGGTCTGATAGTCTCATTCTGAACATTTTTGGAAGGATTTAGTTTATTATCTCCATTCATGCCAGCCTAAAAAATATAATAAAATTTAACATAAGTGCTCAATTTGTTCCCATAAGAAAATTAATTGGAGCACATTTTGAAATCTCCAAAATTACACCTTACGAAAAATCTGCTTCCAGAAACAATAAGTTTACATGGTTAACTTGCTTCGATAACTCTAAAATCATAAAGCATCATGTATTCATTCCAAAAGATGAAATTATCCCCCCGCTAGTTTTGCTAGCTAGTGAGCTAGTTTACAGAGTTATGAAGCATAACATTGCTTTATTGTTTCATATTAATTTTTTGCAAAAGAAAAACTAACTACTTGCGAACTTGATGCTTAAAATTGATTATGAAAAAAAGAAAGTATGTAATATTATTTTTTAGATTTAAGCTTAATAACTTATATAAACTTACACTTTTTATCTTCATTTTGTGTGTACTTTAAGTATACTCAACTCCTCATTAGCCACTAATAATACTAGAGATGACATCCACAGTTAATCCAAACTCATTTAAAAAGTACAAGAAATAGGAATATTCCACATCATAATCACGAGAAAAATACAGTTACAGATCTCATGTATTTTCATGCAATTTAATCTGGAGAAAAAGTTCAGTTATCTATATAAATTAAATCAAAACAAACATGTATTATAACTGTAACTAATCAAAGAATAATTCTCATAAGCAATTAAATTAAGCAAGAATTAAATTATACATGACATTAAGAACAATATTTACAAGAACATTTGAAAAATGTAATTGAGTTCAGATTCATGTAAGGGGGGGGAGTTTCAATTTTTTTTTAAAGATTTTTCTTTATTTTCTTTCTCTTTTATTATTTTTTTTAAGATCAATAATCCTAACTTGCAGATGATTTAACAATATATGTATATTCCCCATTATGCACTGTTGTGGATAAAAACTCCAAATATTATGACACCATCTGCTATCACTGCTCTTATCTCACATACTTTTCTTTTCCTTTTTGCACTTTCTGAAGACAGTTTGTTTCATGTTGATGGTTTATAATAAGAATTTTTCCATTGTTCTGCAAAAAATATACTCCTTTTAGAGAGGATCCAGTTATTCAAGAGCTGACTGTAATCAAAAAGGTAAAATTGACTTTTTAATAATAATAATAAATAATTTTTTTAAATAATGTAAATAAAAGCTTTAAAATGAAGGGAAGACACTAAAAAAAATTATCATGTATGGGTTCATAATATTTCCTATTCATAAATATTACGGCATGTGAATTGGCAAGTTGCTATATGAAGTATTACGAAACTGAACTTGAAATATTATATACTGATTGATAACTGCTCAGCTAAAAAAGAATTCTTAATAGATGGGTTATAGTGCATGGTTCACAGCATTTGCTGCTTTGAAAGCATGTGATTTCCTTTAAGTCTGTAGTCAAAACAATAATAACTGTCAAAAGCCTAAGCCTAATTAAAGATCAAAATCTGTATGCAGAGTCACCCTATCCATTATGGAAAAATTGCTTTCAAATAATTTAAGTGAAACTAACATAGAAAACATTAAAAAAAAAGTCTATATTAAACTTTACCTTTTGGAGTAATACAACATGATCTTCCAAACTAGATATGTGATCTTTTGCAGCAACAAGCATATCTCCTAATGGTTCTCGAGGATGAACTCCATTTTCAAAACGATTGTACATACCTCTCCAAAACCTAGTAAAATAGTTAAACTAATACTAAGATTTTGAGAAATACATATTACAAATTGATTTATTTAAAATATAAAAACTATTGAATTACTAGAATATCATTTAATATTTAAAAATAAATTATTTCCATTAAACATACTTCATAGCCTGTGGAGCAGGACTGGGATGTAGAACATCATCTAAATCTCTTCTGTACAATGGATTTAGGAATTCCGATAAATGGTTCATCAAGTAACCCCACAAAGAATAAGTACGTTCACTAAGCCTATAAAATATGATGGAAATGCAGCCTGAAATATACATAAATTAATGCTTAAATTAACCTTTTCCAGGGAGCTGGGACATGTACGTCCTGCACTTTCACAACTTAAAATGTGTCTCATGAAATTCCAATAAACTATCGAGATTTAAAATTTACTCCTTAATATGGACTAGACAGTGTAAGACACTGTTGATTTGATTTTTTAATCTTTTCTTATAAAATATGTCACTAAATGGCCATAATATATTCAAAATTGGTCCATGTAGCCCAAATACTAAAAATACATGGTTTAAAATAAAAATGCATCCTTTAATTATTTTTTAATTTCAGTAAAAAATTTTTTAAAAAATTACAAATGTTAGCTCTATCTTGAAGTACATGACAATGAACTATGTGACATAATATTACCAAGAGTAAAAACTGAAAGCTTGATAAGCATAATTTATTATTGTTTTGTAGCAATAAATATGCTGAAATGATAAACAAAAACATATAAGTATTCCATTTGATCGAAAATCTATTCGCTCATTTTTATTAATGCTAAAAGTTTTAAAAAAGTGGAAAGAAATAATACCTGTTTTACTGTTTTATACACCAAATAAGATGTATACATTTGATACATTTAGTGCATGATGGATGTTGTGAAAAGTTGCATCATCAGTATATTGCTTTTCAACTTCTGTGTCAAATTTTGATGAGACCTTTTTTTTTTTTTTTTTTTTTTTAAGGAAATCCAGATAAATTAGATATTACAATTTACATAACAATAAAATTATTTTGAGACAACCTGTACATCGCAAGTTTATAATGCATACTGACTTGCCAGTACAGATGTTTTATAGCTAAAGCTTTATAGCTAAACTGCAAGAACAGCAGTATATAAAATACACACAGCATAAAAATTTCAGAACCTTAAAAAGTTAAATATTTCAATAAGTCTTATAAATCATATTGGAAACATCATAAGTTAAATACTTGTTGAAAGTAGCTAACTATGCCACAAGTATTTAATTTTTCATTCAATAAGTCCATAAATCACATTGGAACATCATAAGATTAATTCTTCCTGAAAGCAGCTAACCATGCCATAAGTATTTGATATTTAGTAGTTGAAATTCATGTCCAAGGAATTTCAACTAAGCAAATTAGAACTGACATGCAAGATGAGATATAGTTAAGTATAGTCAAACTGCACTATAATAAGCTTTAAGAGACAGGAAGTTTTGTCAGTTATATCCAATCTGATTAAAAAATCTGATGTGTATACCACATGACTTCCTTGTACGAAATATTAAATTATATGCATTTTTCCTGCCTTTCATTTAAACTTATTTTCCTGAATTTCATTAGAGATATATTTCTCATTTAATTAATTCAGTTCTCACTTCGTGACAAGGCAAAAATAGATAAAAACTCAAAATATCTATATTAAAAGAAAACTGAAAAATTTAGAAAAACATCAAATGCAGTTAAAACAATGTGTAACATTCTACCTTCCTGCTGTTGTGCAGAACCTTGAGAGATAGTGATTGCACTGACGAAGGGTTAAACTGCCCTTTATTAAACTCTTCAACTTATTTACAATGCGTCAACTTGATGCCAACATACTACGCCTCCACTTGGGCGGTAACTGAAACAGTAGAATCAAACTTAAAATAAGAGATATTCATAAATAGTAGAATTACATTACAGGGCTCATATAATCCTGTAGCCTACAGAGCATAGAGGAGTCTAGTGGCTGTAAGATACTAGCGTTTAAGCCACGTCAAAACCAGCTGTACCTGCTAAACAGAAGCTTGCGTATAAGCACGCATGGCAATATCCCGGACTTTTTCTTATTCTACTGGAACGTCGATATTTAACTTATTCTTCTACTGGTAGAATTTGCACTTCTTACGCGCGCTACTAAATTTAAATATTCTGGGACTGACAATTAGGGGAATGAAGGCTTATAGGAAAGTAACTTAAAAATAAAATTAACTGGTTATTTCAAATAAATATAAATCCATACAAATGAAAAAAATCTTTTACAATTAAAATAAGTTTCTATGCAAAAACAAGCAATTCGGCCAGCAGACAAGATGGCAAACATTTTACTTGGCAAAAAGACACTGAAGGCGTAGAAACTAACTTAATTTACTGTGAACGCTATGCTGAATCAATATATGGGATAATTTAATAACTTAAATGATAACTCCAGAATGGATTAACCTTTTGACAGTTTCATTTTTTTCCAGAATTCGGTCAAAAAAATGTCACATTTTTTTTATTGCATTTTTTTGTTCACTTTACATTGTAAGGTTTTAGTTAAACTAACCAAGTTTTATTTTAATTTAAATCTGTCTATCTCCTCTCTGCTTCAACTTCCCGTCAGAAGAAGCGCGCGGTTTCAGCTTATGCTAATTTTGAAGTACAGCGAAGTACTATTTAAGCTAGAGGTAGAAACCTCTTATTGTGAGAGAGCTTAGTCTCAGACCACGGTCACTCTGCTCAACGCTCGTCTGACCACCTAGCAGTTTAAATTTATAAGCCATAGTGCTTACTACGTGATTGCATTGTAAAACAATTTGATGTGCTTTATTATTAGTATATCTTGCTACGCACCCTTTTAGGTAGAGGCCAATCTCCGCGAATCGCTCTGTGAGCAAACTTTGATTTACTTTCTATTTTAGGTTTAGTATTTAAATTTATTTGATTGTGAAGTTCGACCCAAGTGCGGTCTTTTACTTTCTGTATCGCTCCCGAGTTGGGAAGTTTGTAAATAATAGTGATTGAATATTAAATCCCTTCACGTGCAGTTATTATCCAGCCCAGCAGTTACATCAGAACAAAGCTTACGTTTCATCAGCTCACTGTTCCAGTTCAGGACCTGAGAAGAAACACCCTGGTAAATATTTCACCATGTTCTCCAAGAACACACACAGAATACTCAGTCCTGATAACATTTTTAAGTAAAGATATGTTGTTAAAATTAACATTTCTAATATTTTTAAGCATTCATTACAACTTTTTTTTCTTTAATGAAAATAACCAATTTTCCCTGCAAGTTCTTTTTTCCCCTACATGAATGCAAAACAGGGAAGTTACATTTACAGTTAAAATAGTACAATTACTTAACAGATATTACATTTACTATTCTGTTTTGATACAAAACATACTTACCCTTCTTTTTTTAAAGATCTGATTTAGTGTGATATATCTTAAAGCAAGGTGACAGGCACAGTCCAACATCACAGTCTGGGCAAAAATACCTAGTCTCTTTCCTAATTCTGTTGCCGTTGTCATTTTTTTTTCAATGAACACACATAACACTGTCTTGCGGGTCTTAGTTTTTTCTCTGTAGGTGGAATAACCTCTAAAAAATGTCTTTCTGTTAGTCTTAGTGGAGTTGGTAAATATCCAGGACGGCCTTTTCTTTCTTCTACTGCTGCATGCCTTTCAATAAGTCGATCGATAATTTCCAATCGAAACTGTAAATTCGTATCTTTACCGCCATGCTTTTTATACAAAACATATACTTGACTGATTCCATCTGTACTATCAGAGTCACTACTATCCAGGTCATCTAGTAAACTTTCGATACTATCATTTACAGATAATTCAGTTCTGATTCCAAGTCACAGTTTGAATCACAAGAAATTAGCTCCATACGCTAATTATCCATTATTTAAAAGTAAAAATATATTATTCAACTCTTACATCAATAAAATTATCAGACAGTTAGTAAAATATAACCAGAAAGCTATACACTGAAAGATAACAATTCGTCTTCTGATACAAAACATGCGAAAAAACCCGCACTTTTGAACCAATCAGAGTAGAAAATACAATAAACTGCAAACTATCATTTACTGGACAACTATCGCCATCTATACGAATAATTTGTTACTAAAATTGACAAAAATACGGCCGAAACAGTGCAAGCGAAATAGAAATAAGATTGCCCGTATGTAAAGGCCTGAAAGCTCTGCCCATACGGCGTACGGGCAAAACAGGGAAGGGGTTGAGCATAATTTAATTCGCAGTAATTAAAGAAGATGTTATTTTGTTGTTGCAAAGCTTAGTTTCTCTAGATTGGCAACAAATCCACTATTCTGCAAAGTTTCAAATGTAAACAAATATGGCTGCTATGGTTAAAAAATTAGGCTTAGCCGCACTTAAACAAATTTTATAATTTGTTGCTAATTCTACAACTATAACATGCAAGTTAACTGAAGACATAAAAACCTTAACCAGAAGATAAAAACAACATAATTCAATCACTTTTAAAGCAAAAAATGCATAATTTACAAATATATAAGAAACTGAGCTCACTAAGCCAAGTAACAGAGTGGATATATATACATATATTTACATATTTTTAGTGTGACTGATTGCAACCAAAATAGGAGGTGCTTATTGTCATAAGTTCGCATAAATTAAGAAGAAACTGAACAGTAAAAATAAGCAAGGTTGTCTCGAGAGCATAACGTGATTATTATTATTTAATTTCCGAATATGTTTTTTCAGTAGTTGCTAAGTTGATTTTTAATCGTTTAAAACAAATAATATTTTTATGCTGGCAATGTTTCAAACGCAGGCTGAAGAGCCACATATAGCTCTTGCACAAGAAACGTAGATATATAGTTTTTTTTTCAAAATGTTGAGAACAGGTTTTTCTCTTGTGATTGTATTTAGTTTTTTGAATTCGGACGTTCAATAAAATTTTCTTGCTGTGTTCCATCATTAGAGTTTTCATTAAACTTCAACTTTACATCGTTGAAGCATTAATACTACATCACAGCAGAAATATTAAAATTGGTGGCAGCATTTAGGGATTGTTCCTGAGAGTAAATTTAGGAACGGACTTTTTCGCCTGTGAACTTGAGTTAACTTATTGCGTTGATTTCCGAGCGTCTCCTTGTGTGAGTGTTCTGGATCGTAGTGGATGTTGCAGAAAAGGCAGTATTGTAAAGGACTTTATGTGAGCAGTCAAGACTTTCTTCTCTACACAAGAACGATCTAATTTTGGGTACAAGGACAGTTCGCGTGGTGAAGCCTCTTCAGAAAGTGACAGTGTGTCAGAAGAGAACACCGGAGGAAGCGTGATCTAGTGCCGCAAAATTGTGAAATTTCCCGGAAGAGTTGGAGTATCCAAGTTAGTGCCAGGAGAGTCATCAAAGGCGTCTTCAAATTGGTGAGTACCATTTTTGTGATTTTGGAGAAGTTATGCCAGTTATTCGAGACTAGGTTTATTTTGAATATAGCTTTGTTATTGGGGATTAAAAGTTTTCTGGTGGTTATTGAAAGTTAGGCTTGTGGTTACTTTTGCTAATTGGAATTTAATTGTTTATTCTATTGTTTCAGTAAAGGTTTAAATTGTTTGAAGTATTGTAACGGTATACTTTAGAAAAATTTAGTTTTTAAATTAGTCCAGAGTCAGAGGACAATATTTATATAGTTGAGATAGACCTATTGTTTTTGTGTTATTGTATTTTGGTGTAGGTTATTTTTCTTTAATTTTCCATAATGGGTGAGTTTATGAGAAAATTTACTAAAGCTCTGCTACTGGAGTTAGCGGAGGAATTTGATACAAATGTGTGTCAGGCAAATAGAGTAAGAGAAATTAGGCAGGCTATTCTAA
>KK121845.1:774139-809717 GCA_000611955.2 Stegodyphus mimosarum
GGAAATAAATACCTAATTACGTCTATTTGTGTTGCTTCCAAATATCCAGATGCCATTCCTGTACAGAATTTAAGCTCTAAAAGTGTGATACAAGCCTTGATACAAATCTTTTCTAGATCAGGTTACCCTAAGGAAATTCAGTGTGATTTGGGTAGATCATTTACCAGTGAACTTACATCTGAGTTTTTTAGCAAATTCAGAATTAAGGTGTATCATTCTTCTGTGTGCCACCCTCAAAGTAATTCTGCTGAAAGGTTGCATTCCACCTTGAAAAGGGTATTGAAGGCTTTGTGCTTGGAAAGCGGGAAGGACTGGGAAGAATGTTTGCCATGTGCTTTGTTCGCCCTCAGAACTGTTAGTCAGAGCACAGGTTTTAGTCCTTGCGAGTTAGTACATGGAAAAAATTTGAGAACGCCTCAAACGATCGTGTATGAAAACTGGCCAGAGG
Organism: Stegodyphus mimosarum; assembly: GCA_000611955.2. NCBI lineage: Eukaryota > Metazoa > Arthropoda > Arachnida > Araneae > Eresidae > Stegodyphus > Stegodyphus mimosarum. The sequence goes on from KK121845.1 coordinate 774,588, forward strand.
AAGAAAGTTCAGACCCCACTGTGGTCGAGTATGTTCTAGACTTTATAAACAGACTAAAGAAGTATCAGGAGCTGGCTGTAGAGAGGATGAAAGAGGGTCAGAGTAAAAGGAAACTCTGGTATGATCGCAACGCTGTTATGAGGAGGTTTAAGGTCGGAGATCTCGTACTGGTTTTAACCATGTCTAAACCACACAAAATGGCTATAAACTGGATAGGGCCAGGTAAAGTAACTAGTGTGATTTCCGATACAAATTATATGGTGGACATTCCGGGAAAGCGTAGCAGTGACACCATTTATCATGTAAATTTGATGAAACCTTATCGTCAGCGCCCCGAGTTTGTGAATCTTGTGATGGAGGAAGTCATGGAAGATATCGAGGAAGAAGTGGATATTCCTTATCACTTAGCTGATCCAACTCAGGTAGACTTTTGGAAAATAGTTGGAGATAGCAAGTTAGAAGAAAGAGCTTTGGCAGAGGAAATAGGAAAATTCCAGGAAGTTATAGGGAAGTATGGAGCGGTGTTTTTGTCTGACCCCGGCTGTACGTGTTTGGTCGAAATGGACATTAAATTGTTGGATGAGACTCCAGTTAGAGTCAGGCCTTACCGAATGTCGGCGAGACAAACTGACACCTTAAAGGAAGAAATTAGGCGGTTGCTTGAGTTAGGAGTCATAGAAGTAGGGCAATCTGATTATGCTTCGCCTATGATCTTAGTAGAGGTCCCAGGTAAAGATCCTCGTCCCTGTATAGAGTACAGGGACTCGTCCCTGTATAGAGTACTTGAAAATTAAATTCAAAAACTATGACCGAATTTTTCCCTCTTCCCAATATTGAAGAAGTGGTAGAAAAGGTCAGCGCAGCTCCATTTATCACAATCATGGATCTAACCAAAGAATACTTCCAGATACCACTCACAGAGCGTGCACAGAGGTATGCCGCATTTGTGACGCCTTTTGGGTCTTTCATCCCGAAGAAAATGATGTTTGGGCTTTTAAATGTGCCTTTCTATTTTTGTAAACTGATCGCTCCAGTTTTAGGAGGGCTGGACAATTTTGTTCTACCATATATTGATGACATCGCAGTCTTTTCGCCGTCTTGGGACAGGCATATGAAGGATTTGGATGTGGTTTTAGGTCGCCTTCAGGAGGCTAAATTGACTGTTAAGTCCTCGAAATACAAATTCGCCCGAGTCCATGTGAAATTTCTGGGTCATGAAGTAGGGTCTGGGAAAAGGTCGCCTAGTGAGGCCAAGATTCAAGCAATCAGAGATTTTCCGATCCCCACTACTAAAACACAGATACGTAGCTACCTTGGTACCGTAGGCTATTATGCAAGGTACATAAAAGACTATGCGCGTATTGTGGTACCTTTGACAGACGCGTTGAAAGGAAAAAACAAAAATGAAAAAGTGATTTGGACAAAAGAGTGCGACGAGGCTTTCAATAAACTGAAGACCAAAGTAGAAAGAAGTCCGGTTTTGTTTGCACCAGATTATTCTAAAGAATTTATCATGGAGACAGATGCCAGCTTATATAGTGCAGGTATTGTGTTGTCTCAAATTCAGGATGGGGAGGAACACCCTATACTGTATCTTAGCAAAAAGTTTACTAAAGCGAAGCGGAATTATAGCACCATTGAAAGAGAACTAGCGGCCATTATTTATGGACTGAAGAAACTAAATCATTACTTAGACGGACAAAAATTCAAGATCCAGACGGATCATAATCCGTTGACTTTTTTAAACAAAACGATGGGATAAAATTCTCGTTTGACTCGATGGGCATTGTGTCTACAGCAGTACAACTTTGAAATTGTTCATAGGCCAGGCAAATTACACGGTAATGCAGATGGCTTGAGTCGTGCCCTAGTCTAGTGATTGAATATCACTAGTGGATACAATGTAAGGAAAAAATGGTGAAAATTATTTTTGTAGCGTTTTGGAATTATTTTTGTGAAGATTCAAAACTGTTTGCATTGTGTATTTCATTTTCAAAAATTGTTATAATTAAATGTTTTATCTGAAGCATTAAAGCATTATGTAAAATTTGAGGTATGTACTTTGTATGAGGCAGACATTAGGAGTACTTTAAATCTTTTTGTTGTATTTTTGCGTTTGTTTTTTCTAGAAATAAGTGCAAGGTAGTGTAACTGGTTTCTCCATTATCACTCAAATGGTTACCACTTGTGTTTTGAAAGCATTGAAAAGTATTTAGAATTTTTCCTTCAAAAGTCTAGGAAAAGGGAGGAGGAGTTGTATTCTGAGGGGAGGAGTTGTCATAAGTTTGCATAAATTAAGAAGAAACTGAACAGTAAAAATAAGCAAGGTTGTCTCGAGAGCATAACGTGATTATTATTATTTAATTTCTGAATATGTTTTTTTCAGTAGTTGCTAAGTTGATTTTTAATTGTTTAAAACAAATAATATTTTTATGTTGGCAATGTTTCAAACGCAGGCTCGAGAGCCACGTATAGCTCTCGCACGAGAAACGTAGAGATATAGATTTTTTTTCAAAATGTTGAGAACAGGTTTTTCTCTTGTGATTGTATTTAGTTTTTTGAATTTGGACGTTCAATAAAATTTTCTTGCTGTGTTCCATCATTAGAGTTTTCATTAAACTTCAACTTTACATCGTTGAAGCATTAATACTACGTCACATTATTTACATGTTACAGCAGTCTTATATACAAAATTTCAACATTCTGAGCCTACTTGTTTTTGAGTTATAGGAGATACATACATATATACGTATGCACACACAGATGCCACGAAAAACCTTTTCAGAATCCATTTTAAATCAGTTTTATAATTCGTTTGGGGAAAAAGAGTCCTTTATTCTGTCCTTACATACAGATATCAAGCAAAAACATTGTTAAATTGCCATCAATAGCGATCAAAATGGATATTTTTGTTGAAATGTGATACCCAAAATTTTTTGCAATTACAATACTTCCTTTTTACTTCATACAAGGGAGTAAAAAATGGATCCTCTCATAGAAACATGTAAAACTTGAATAATGAATAAATAAAAAAACTGATTAACACTGTTATATATATAAAAAAGACATGAATAATAAATCTAATTTAAAAAATACTATTAAGATTTAATTTCAATTATTAATATGCACAGTTATTAAATTTGGTGTTCTTTCTTTTCCAATTTCTCCAAAGTGTTTAGCAGATTCATTTGTCTTCAAATGAAATATTTGTCCAGATAGTGATCGATATTCTTTGCTTCATTGAATGGTGAACCATTTCAAAAATGCTTCTTCAATATTTCTATGTTCCATCTTTTTCAACTTCTTTCTCATATCCAAACTTTTTTTAATGAGCAAAAATTCTCATAATTATAAAAATTCTCATAAACAATAGCATATCATACCAGCTGTAGATTTGAATAAATTGTATTTCTAGCAGATATTCATTTGATATTATAAATATTGTAATTTTTTTACAAATGTTCACATTATCTTCAATGGAGAATCTTTATACACGGTCCAGTCACATTAATGTGACCATCTGTCAAAAGCCAGAATAACCACCTTTCGCAGAGCGGACTGCTGCGAGACGTGCAGGAAGAGAGTCACATAGGTCCCTGACATAGGTCCCTGAAGGTGTTCTCTGGGATGTTGAGCCATGCCGACTCTAATGCCGTGGCCAGCTGCGCTAGATTACGCGGTTGAGGATCCATGGCGCGAACATCTCGATCGAGATGGTCCCACAGATGCTCGATTGGGTTTAAGTCAGGTGAGTTTGCTGGCCAGGGGAGGACGGTAAACTCATCCTGGTGCTCTTCGAACCACGCACGTACACTGGCAGCTGTATGGCACCTCGCATTGTCCTGCTGGAAGATGCCATCATCCTGAGGAAAAACAATGCGCATGTAGGGGTGAACATGGTCCGCAAGGACAGATGCGTACTTGTATTGATCCATTGTGCCTTCCACAATGATCAGTGAACCTAGAGAATGCCAGGAAAACATTCCCCAGACCATAATGCTCCCGCCTCCAGCTTGGACCGTTCCGGCAATGGTTGCAGGGTGGTTCCTTTCAGAGGTTTCACGCCTTATACGCCAACGTCCATCTGTCCGATGGAGCATAAAACGCGATTCATCCGAAAACGCAACCTGTCGCCACTCAGTGGACGTCCAGCTGCTGTACTGGCGTGCAAATTCTAGCCTTCGCCGTCGATGAACAGCAGTCAGCATAGGTGCACGAACCAGGCGTCTGCTTCGGAGGCCCAGACGCAGCAATGTTCGCTGAATAGTACTTTGGGAGACACTTTTGGTAGCCCCTTGGTTCATTTTGGTGGTCAGTTGCTCAACGGTAGCCCGTCTATCTGCCCGAACGCATCTCCGCAACCGTCGTTCGCCTCTGTCATCTATGGCCCGTGGTGCACCACATTTGCCACGTCGCTGATTTTGGACAGTCCCATTTTGCCATGCACGGTACACTTTTACCACGGCGGCACGCGAACAGTTCACAAACTCAGCCGTTTCGGAAATGCTTCCACCCTTGGCCCGAAAGCCAATGATCATGCCCTTTTGGAAGTCGGATAAATCGCTTCGTTTCTGCCTTACGCCAACGATTGAAATGTTTTCCGAAGCCCTCACACACCCTTTATATACGCTCAACTGCACTGTGCTGCCACCTGCCTTCTGTGATTGGTTATTTAACTCTGACATGGAAAGTACGTGGTGGTCACATTAATGTGACTGGACTGTGTATAATTTCATCATTTATGTGTCTTATTGAACATCCATTGAAAACACAGTCATTTCTTCCAAGATATATATGATTGCAACACAGAGGCTTTATTATCTTTATACATAATATTTTGTCTTGCAAAAGACCTAAAGAATGCAAAACCCCTAATCAAAAGATAGAATTGGTGAGCATTCATATTCAAACAATGCAAACCAAACTGACAAGGATTAAAACTTTCTATTCCCTAGAAAAAAAGACTCAACTGAAAAACTGCAAGCACATAAGATTCATTACTTCCTTTATACCTAATAGGAAAAACTTCAGAATTTCTATCATAGAGTCAGTTGTGAACAGAGCTCTGTCTGACAGCTCATATAAAAAATTCGAATGGAATCAGAGAACCCATTCACATTTTTTCACTAAACTGTTATGTACAGCATAAGGTGTCCTAAAATATGCTTATTTTATCCTTGCTTTCCTACAGTTAGGTATCACACCTGTTTCACACAGCTTTTGTTTAGAATACAGAGAAAAATGAGGGTGAAGAGATAAGGATTATAGAATATATATTGCCTTTGTGAATGGAATGAGGAATGTGGATCCTAATATCCTAAATGCTTTAACAGTTAGTAATCTTTTCATTGAAACTTGAAATTTTGGTAAAAATATCAAAAATAGAAAAAGACTCTCAATCAAAGATATGCAGGCAGTTCATTATACCCTATTTCATACTCCCGAAGATTTGTGATAACAGTAGAAAATAACATTAAGTGCATACAAAACTGAACAGAAAGAAACATATCTAGTATAAACTGAGTTTATTATAGCGAGGTTCAACTGTATATCAAACCTGTAAAATGCAACGCTGCAATAGTTTTTATTTAGTTATTTTATAAATTTGATAGTTTCGCCTATTTAGCATTATTCTTTCATTATAAGGAACATTATAAAAAAATTCAAATTTCTACGTATAATAATAGATAAAGAATATGATTTACAATTCCAAGCACTTTTAATAATGAATAACTTATACTATATGACCAAAAGTTTATCAGACAATTAAGCATTATTTTCAAAGGCCATTGCAATACCATTAATAAAAAAAATCAGATTATTTTGGCTGTTATCCTTCAAAACAGTTTCTAAGTAAATCATGATGATAAATTGTCACTATCCCCTCCATCGCAAAGTAAACTATCAATAAATTGTGTTTGGACAGATATGTAGCTGATGCTTCACTTGATCTCCAAAGATGTTAAGTGAAACTGAAGTCAGAACTTTGACCCACCATTATAAGCTCTGTGTAAATCACAAAACAAGATACATCAGTTTTGTGAATATGTGCATTAAAATGCTGAAACAAGGAAAGATTATTCTAAATTATTGCCAGATTGTGAAAATAAGTTTCCAACATATGTAGGGGGTGGTACCATCAGAAAAAGCTCCGGTGTTATATAACCTCTAAACTCAGCTCTTGCAAAACATACCGGAGCAACTGCCTAGATATTGTTTACTGAAATGCTATATCATATAGTATACTCATTGTACCTTCCTCTTCTAATGGCAACATAATTTGCACCATTCTGAACAACACAAATTGACAAAGATTACTACTTGCTTTCAAGTAACAGTTGAACCATGAACACTAATCATAATTCTCATGTATGTGGTCCTGTCATTTTATGTTCTTTTCTGAATAGAAACACAGTTATTTCCAGAACCTACTAAAGATATTAGAAAACTCTGTTTGGCTACATACCCATGAATTTGTCAATACTAATCAGCATTTTTAAGCTGTCAAGTTACACAATGGCTGGACTCTGTGTTTTCATAACATTTTCATTTCATGATTATACCACTTCCTGTAGATTATAACAGAAACTTCTTTCATTAAACTAAGTTTAACAGATAAAACCATCATGCCCACATTCTTTTCGCTCACTTATTTATATCATAATATTTATACAGCAATAAAGAACATGTTTTTACTTTTACATGAATTGTCATAAGTATTTACAACTCATGGCTAGATTAACTTAGAGCTAAGAAGTGTCCACTAACTTGTGGCTAGGTAGCATATTTATAATAAAATTACTGTGAAAAAAAAAATCCTTACCTTAGATCTATTCTGTCTTTCTCACAATTTCCAATAAAAGTTCCAAACTGACAAGAATAAACATGATCATGGATAGTGAGCAAAAACCTTTCATTGAACTGGAATGATGATGGAAACTGCTGTGTCAGCTGCCAAACAGCATCTATAAACTGTGTGAAAACTGGAGCAACTTCCTTTGGATCTCCTTGGACGAGACCACATCGATCAGTAAATTTGTGACCAAATCCTAGCCATTCCTTTTCAATTAGCGCCTGCAAAATAGTAAAAACAATCTGCATGCAAGAAACATTCAGGGCAATTTTCATACCCATTTCAAGATGCATAGTTCATATTTATTAAAACTACTTAGAAGCAAATGCAGTGAAATCGCTGTAATATGATCAACCATAGTTTCAGACGATTTTAGCCTTTTGAGAAGGAATTGCCTTTTAGAATAATTATTATTGGCAGGATGATTATCCATTTGCATAATGGTTTAGCCCAACTTGAAGTTCCTGTTATCAATTAGGAAAAAATTTCTTAAGAAGATCCACGATAAATACATATGCTTAAAAATAATAAAATGTTACCAAAATACACTATTTACCTTTGCAACTAATTAATTTACCCCATAATTAATGTTCAAGAATAGTGTATGCAGAAAATACACTGCCCTCCAAAAGTTAAGGCATGGATTTAGCATAAGCAGCATGTTTTTTGTGTCTAATATGAGAACGAAGCAATATAGAAACAAGAAATTTACAGGACTTGTTCACTAAACAGTTCTTTAATGAATGCGACATAGAATGCTTCTAAAGTTCAACACAAACATGAAATACAACAAATAATTGCACTCTTGACAGAGTAATCTAATCTTGGAGAAAGAGTATATCACAGTTTGTTGAGGAAAAATGGGGTGGTAACATGACAAAAATGGGTTCTAATAAGGAACGTGTCCACCCTTAGCTGCAATACATTCGCGGCAGCGACATTCCATGCTGCCAATTAAGTTGTCAGATAGTGAAATGGGAAGCAATGACCAGACACAGAGTAATCCTTGTTCAAGCTCAATGACCTCGGAGGAGGACTTAAAGCAGTAACCTGTCTCCCAAGGTAGTCCCAAAGATGCTCTATGAGATTCAGGTCTGAGGATAGAGCTGGCCATTCCATCTGCTCCATACCGTGACCCTCAAGATATTCTTCAACCCATGCTCAGTACGGTTGTGCATTGTTGTCCATCAGAAGAAATCCAGGATCAATAGCAGCAACATACAGGCGGGCATATTGATCAAGGATCTCGTCTCAATATCTCACACCAGTCAAAGTTCCTCCATGCAACACATGCACATCAGTGTGACCACCGAGAAAGATCGCAGCCCAAGCCATTATTCCACTATCTCTGTAACCATGTCTTTCCATAATGTGAGCTTGCTTGTATCTGGTGCATAGTTCCCTCCAGATCAGCTGACAAACTGAATCACTCTCCAATATGAACCTCGACTTGTCTGTAAAGAGAATGGATACCCTGTTGACTGGTCCAGGAGACATGTTCTCTTGTTCAACATAAACGGGCACCACTGTGTTCTCAGATCAAGGGGACACAAACAGCTGGTCATCTTGTGTATAGACTGTATTGTACAGGCATCTGTGCACTGTAGTAACTGAGATTTTTGTTCCTGTTGCCGCTAAATGATCTGCCATGAGCTGATGCACAGTAATGTTACTCCTCCTTTGGGCCAAAAGAACCAAATAACGGTCTACCTCAGGTGTTGTAACTCTAGGTCTGCATGTAGCATGTCTTCTAGACACAGAATCCTCAGATTCAAACTGATTCCATAGTTGGTGGATCACACTACGAGAGAGAGATTGAGATGTCCAGCAGCATCAGCTTGTGACAACACCATTTCCATCCATTCAATCGCCTGCCACCTCAATGAATTGGGCAAACGACTTCTCCTGGACAATGATAGACTCTCCTGGATATTGTCCATGAAACTGTAATAACAACTGAAGATCAACACTCGTAAACAAAAATTACAATTTTTGCGCTTTTTTCTCTTACTCCTATATAAGTATTCATTTCTATAAAATAAAAATGGTAGCTATTGTTTTCGCATACATTTTCTTAAACTTCGTTACTGTCATGCATATGAACTGCAAATTTAAATGTTACTGACATTTTTGTAATGGTGAGCTTTGAAAAACATGCTGTTCCTTAACTTTTGGAGGGTAGTGTATTTTAAAATATGCAAGAAAGATCTTATACATACTGGGGGAGGATATATATACATATATGTTGCAACAAGCTCATTATTATAAATTTTATTTAAAAATTTTAAAAACACTTAACCTTTATTAAAATATTCATCCCATGAAGGTCTGCCTCTTTGATTTTATTTTAATGAGGCAACTGCCTTCACTTACGAACATAATTTTTAGCTTCGTTTACAGAAACAAGTAGTATTTCTTTCACTTAGACATATAGAGATCAGCATATTTTTCTAGAATATCTTGCTATCATCTCACATTTAAAGCTCTTTATAGTCTTTTCTGTTCATGTCAGTACCTAACTGTTAACTCTGTAAATTCAAATTTTATCCAGATCACAAATTCCTCATTTATGCTTGTACCTGCAGGCAATTTAGAACTAATGTTACTTTCTTTAAACGCTTTTTTAATGTATTCTCATCTATACTGTTTCATATTTTTGACAAAATCCAGCAAAGAAATTATTGTCTACATTTTCTGTTGAATAAGTAAGTGTTATCAGAGCAGTCATTACCCAGTACTGATTGATAATTTTGAAATCCAAAGATCAACTAATTGTTATAGTCCAGTTAATTTGATACTTACTTTTACCATATAAATCTAAAATAAAAATATTCTTGGAATAGAATTTTTCTAACCATGTAGTGAATTTCTCAACTTGGAGTTGTTATAAATAACTTGAAGCTTTTCTTGACACTGACAGACAACTTTTATTGCACAAACACCCTTAAATATAGCAAAAGTTGGATAGTTAATTTTTTTACATGGCTGAAAAGTTTTATTTTCTATCTTTAAAAAATATTTTTGAACAATTTCTTTGTTGCTTCCTCTACTTTTAATATTTAGTCTTCATTTTATTGCACTTAATACTTTCCCACAAATGCCCTTCACAACAGATCAGCAACACCTTCAATTACTTTTAATAATTTACTGCAACATCTTCAATTACTTTTAATAATTTATCAAAATTTAACACTCTTTAATAATAATTTTTGTTTTACAATTACCACAATCTTAGGTTAATAATTAAAGGATAATTAAAGATTAATGAAATTTAAAATAAATGTTCAATGCATGTAGACAATAAACTGCAAATGTAGGGGAAAAAATATCTGCAACAAAGAAATTAAATCATGGCTATGTCTCAGTCACTTGAATAATAATTTACTGTACATTATTAGCCATGCAGACAGGAAATTGTGAGATTAGTATCAACAGTATATGAATGTGATGAATTAATTCTGTACCATAAATGCCATATCAGCCTATATGACAAATTTCACTGTGAAGAGAAAGGATAAAATTAATTATTTAAAAATTACATTTAACTACTATTTTTGATAAAGTTTATTACTGTTTACAAAAAGATAAACTCTTTATCAATTTCTTGAACGATTTTAGTTTGATACTAAAATTAGATATTTTAAATGTCTTTTCTGCAACTGCAAGATTAAACAATTCTTCCTTTCCAAATATGCATGATATCTATCAGTTTTAAATCTATAATGCAAGTTGTGCTTGTGCCCACTGCAGTGTGTAACTGGAATGGGAGCTGAGCTCGTTGATGCCCATCAATATCCAGATTGATAAATATTTGGTGTTCTCAGTCAGGTTCGTGAAGATAATTTTAGAGATTATTATAATGACCAAAAATGATGTTTGTTTACATTTCTAGATATAATGGCAACATTCATAAGAAGTGCTTGTCATGATATATTTGCATAATAAAAGATTATTTGATAATTAGCAAAATTTTCCTTTTCTTCCACTGGAAAAGGTTTTCTTCTCAACTGTTTTAAAAATTAAAACATTAAATGAATAAAAAACTTTTATACAATAAAATTATGAACAATATTAATTGTTTAATATGCTTGTAATATGCATTCATTTTTGGATATAAATGAACAAAATTTTATTCTCAGAAAATTTCTCTCAGAATCAAATTGACGTGCAATTTTTTCTCATCTGTAAGTGTAAATAATACTTTTTAACAAAAATTTCTATATTCAGAATAAATTTTGATTGAAGAAGTGAATTCACTTCATTATTGAAATTACTACGTATTTTCTACATATGTTCCAGTCTTCCCACTTTCTTTTAGTAAATATGGATTGTCAATCTGCAAATTTTTCATTTTAGGCAGATTTCTACATTTGGATACATACCAGGGTCACTTTGAAATTTTTGAGATATGCATAGGTTTTTAAAGTTAATACTTAGAAAATTTTAGGTATTGTTCAAAGTAGTCTCCTCCAGCATCAAAGCATTTGTGTAGGAGAATTTTCTAAAGATTAATTGCCTCAAGCCACTCATTTCTTGAAATCGATGAAAAAAAATGCATCTTTAGCCTCATCAATCTATCTTTGTAATGAGAAAGATGTCAGTCAAAAGTCATGTAAGGTTTTAATTAAACTAACAAAGTTTTATTTTAATTTAACTTTTTCTATCCCTTCTTATTTCAACTTCCCGTTAGCATAAGCGTGTGTTTCAGCTTTATGCTAATTTGAAGTGGAGCCAAGTAGTATTTAAGCGAAAGGTAAAAGCCTTTCAGTGTGAGAGAGCTTTTAGTCTCAGACCACTGTTACTCTATTCAACGTTCGCCTGACTAGCTAGTATTTAAATTCTAAGCCGTAGCTCTGTTACGTGATTACTTATTGAAATAATTCTAAGTGCGTCAGTATTAGTTCAATCTTGCTACTCACCATTTAGTTTAGAGGCCAACCTCGCGTTATAGCTCTGTGAGCAACGACAATTTAATTTCTATTTAGCTTTACTTTAAATTAATTTGATAATTCATTTTAGACCCAAGTGCGGTCTTTATTTTCTGGATCCCTCCCGAGTTGGGAAGTGGTTGTAAACAATTGTGGTTAAATAAAAGAGGATTTTAAATCCCTTTAAAGTGCAGTTCTTTGACCACTTAATCACAACATTCTACCACAGAACATAGCTGCATTCAACTCCCTATTCAAGATCAGGACTCAAGTACTTTCATGAAGATGTTTGCCAAGAATATGCACCGAACACTCAGTCCTGACAGTCACACATAGCTAGATTGGGTGAATATGGTGGTTGTTCTGTTACTTTGATGTGTTTTTGTTCAAGAAACTCAACTTTCCATCTTGCTGAATGAAAAGATGCATTGTCATGGAGCAGCATGAGTTTTCAAACATTCATTTCTTGAAGAATTCCTGGAAGACACATAATGGTGTACTTTCTTCTGTCCTTCCAGCTTGATGGCTTTGACCAGTCCTGAACCTCTGAAGAAAATGGCATACATTACTTTTTTCATGGCACGTTGTCTTTTAACAATTGTGGGAATGGGATCATCTTCAAAGACACATAGGCTACTTTCTCGACATGTTGGAACGCCAAAAAATGGTACGTGTGTCTCATCACCAATAAGGATTTTAGAAATAAAGCAGTGGCCACAATCTTCAAGTAATTTAAGGGTTTCTTTGCTGATTCTCATACATTTCTTTTTTTTTTATGCTCGGTTAAATTAAGGAGAACCCAACGGCAAATTAGTTTTTTCATATGCAATTCATGACTAATTTTATGTATGGCATTGGATTCAATGTTAAGTTCTTCTGCATCATTTGGTAGATGCAGTGATTATCAACAATTAACATTTTCAGTATGGCGGACACGTTATCCAGGATTACTTCTGACAGTGGCCTTCAAATGTGTTTTTCATCCTAAAGAGATTGTGACCTCTGGGAAATTCTGAAAACCATTTGAATACAGTAGCACGAGATGGACCTTTATTTTCAAATGCTAATTGTAGAGGTTGAATGCACTCTTCTTGATTTAATCCCCCTTTAAAATCATATAAAAACATAGCACAATAATGCTCTCACATCAACTCCATTTTCCCTTCTGCCTTAAATTTATTTACGCTAACCAACTTGTAGCTGACGTACAGGGGAAAAAAAAAAAAGTCTGCTAGGCTAAAATAGTTCATATTTTCAAATCTAACTATTACTTTTTCTCTGCCTCACAAAACTTTCAGAGTGACCTCCGAATATCCCACTGTCTTTGAAAATTAATCTTGAGATTTTATGGTCAATATGCATCAAAGAGCCTAATTTGACTGAAACTTCCCATATTCAGTCTAAACTTTAATACATTACTAAGCCTTGTCATAGCTGATTTGTTTACCTTCTATGCAACATGCAAGCTTGTTTACACAAATGATGAATATGAAGGGATTTCTCTGGCAAGAGAAATAAAAAAAAAAAATGTTAAAAAAAAAAGAAAGAAAAGAATCTGAAAGGATTCAGATTTGAACATAGCACGAGAAAGTTTATTAAGCATTTTTATACTTTCACTTTAGCTTGCAGCTTACCAATTTACTCTTGACTCACTCCTGCTAATACAACATTTCTTTTTTAAATTTTTTTAACTTTATTACTAAATATTGCTTTCTTCACCATGTAAAGTTGAACATAAAAATCATGAAATTTTTAACAGCATATTTTTAGAAATATTGATAGAGCGTATACACGGTGGTATTGCTATAATCTTTCCTGATTTTTTCTTGGGGGAGGAGGTCTTTTTATTTTTATTTATTTATTTATTTATTTTTTTTATTAAACATAATTTTTTCTTTTTCACACATCACTAAAATTCAACAGCAAAATCATAAATTTTTTTAAAGCAACATGTATTTAGAATTCTCAACACAATGTTAAGTGTTGTGGATTAATTTTTTTTGTCTTCTTTCAATTCATTATATAATCAGTTTTCTTAGTAAGTTGACTTAGACAACTTTGTATTTTTATTATTAACTTTCTTTAATAAACCTATTCTTTTCTTTGCTCTTATGCCATATAAAATTCAACAGTAAAATCTCAAAATATTTAAAAACAGAATATCTTTAGAATTGCAGATAAGAAATTTAGTGTTATTAATTAAATTTGCATATGTGCATAATGTAATAGCAATAATAATGAAGGGATACATTTTAGAGAAAACTTAACTGCCAGGGGCTTGTATTCAGTATAATGTATTAATTTATGACCTATTCCAGAACATAATCACTCTGAAACTAATTTTGTAGTGGATATACTTTTTTTTTTTTTAGACAGGAGAGGAAAGAATTTTTTTTATAAAAAACACATATTCTTAAGTACGGAAAATCCAAATTTAGTGTAAAAGTTAAACAGGGAAATTAGGATTCTTTCTGACTATCTACAACTCCAACGAAAAGACATGAAAATGTATTGATGAGGTAGTGCCTCATGTTATAATTAGGTGGTAAAAAATGATGCTGCAAGAACATATTTATGTAGCAATTTAGGTATGCACATAGAATCTTTTAAGATGGATTCCCACTTCTACAGACATTTTTACCACTACAACTGCAGATTATGATCATTCCTATGGGAGTTTAAGCATTTTTCCATAGCAGTGGTGGACAATACACTGTATTTTCATTATCTTCAGCAAAATCTAAGATTTTTTTTTTTTTTTAATATACAGCATAAAATAACTAACTTGCTTAAAGACATCAAGCACCCATTTCTCGTTCCTCATTTTAGGATTCTGGAACTGAGGTTGTGCAATTCTCTGATGTTTGTTGCTTAGTGAAAACACATTCATGTGTATATGGGGAGAACAACAGAGCAAAAAACAGAGAAGTATGCATGTGTCTTATATGGGAATAGAACAAAGTAAAAAAATAAGTGATACTGGATAGGTTGTACAACTAGACATACAGATACCCTAGCAAATGTTTCTCTCCAAAGTTGCCAACAAGTTCTTGACTTTTCAGTAGAGGTGCAGATAATCAGAAAGTACTGAAACTGCCCATAAAACTCAAAGATATAACCTATATTCTGCATTCACTTTAATAAGATGTACTGAATGTCAGAAAATTATTCATATTCAGAAATTCTAAAAATTAGTAATGTAATACAATACTTTACTGTCAACATTATGTTATCCTGTAAATATACTTTCAATATATGATAGACAAGCTGTTAAGAAAGCTCAAAATATATTACACAGCAGCAAATAATATACCAAAGGCAATTTGCTTTTGAAGAAATGCCTTTGCAGAAGATTGTGAGGAAAACTAGCTTATGCAGTATGTAAGCAAAATAACAGAAGGTTACTTTTCTGGACAATGAACAAGAATTGAACCTTAGATACAAGTACCAGTGCTCACTGGCTTTACTGAGCAATGGCTCAATGGCTTTATTTGATTGTTTGCGATACTTGTACTATAAGAAATTCATCTAAGGGGGCAATATGTCCTATTTAGAATAGGATAGTACTATTTCTATTCTAGTATACTTTTATTTCTTTTTATAACACTTTAAAACACGTCACTGATGGCCCATAAATAAATTTGTTATAATGGTATACCTGTCATTTATTTGAATATATACACAGAGTGAGATGAACAAAAAAAAAGAAAAATACCAAAAATTTAAAAAAAAAAAAAAATCTGGTTATTCATAATATAGTAACAGTTTATTTTGTAACTGTTAAGAAATTCTTGTAATTGATTTCCAGTATGAATGTTGAATGAAATCTAAATTATTTGCTGAAAATAAAAACTATTCTCATGATAAAACAAAACTCTAAAAAATAAACAAACAAACAAAATAAAATGCTTGATATTCATGCCAGAATACTGAAAGATCAAAATCTACTGCAAAAACTTAAATTTGTTTGAAGAATGCACATACACAAATTCACATAAGCTTAAGAATTTTGAGATGAAATGCAATATAATTTTTTTTAATGTCAAACTTCATTTAAAACAAAACAGCTTATTTATAAGTGATACACAGTAGGTAAAAAGAAATATTAGAAATACTCTTATCAAACCTTAAAATTAAAAAAATAGAAACATTGCTCTCAAATTTATTCTTGTAATTTATTCATAAGCTCAACACTCTGGAAAGCTCAGAAAATACTGAATTCCAGACAGTTAAGTGTATGAAAAACTTACATTAGAAAAGTCAATAAATCAATGTGAAAAATTTTGGCCCTAAAATTATAAAAACAATCATTTTATTTGTTATCAACTTGAATATCAAAAGCTTGCATTCAAAATCATATACAATGTTGAAAGAAAAAAAGTGCCTTCTGGTCATGAAAGCCGATGCATTTTGATTATTGTGAAATCCCACCAAACATGAAAGTTGGCAAAGATGTCGCTTATCATTCCAGTAGAAGTTTAAATTAAAAGATTGTCCTTTAATTAGTTAGCTAATAAAGAGGCACTAAATATAGATATAACATGAAAAAACTTAAATCACTTATCATAATTTTTCATGTTACACTGCCTGCTTACCTATTTTCAAAGTAGCATATCTTGGGCTTTTATATATATATATATATAAGACTGAATTCTGTAACTATCAAAATACTCCATTTACAAGTCACAAATATTAACCATTTTTCAAAATACAAAGAAAAAAAATTGAATTTATATACTTCTTCACAAAAATTAATCAGCTTATCTAGGGGATGGGGCTTTTTATTATTGTGTTGTGATGTCATGCACATCCATTACTGGCTGAAACAATCACACTGTTTGGTGCTGATGTATTTGTGTTAATAATATTAAAACTCTATAATCTACTTAAATATTCTGGGTACTTGAGCTTTCTAGTTAGCTGAATGCTGGATATTCGGGCTTTTAATGTATAAACTTGAATACAAAATTAACTTTTTTCTTTCAGGATTTTTATTATTTATTTCAGGATTACTTTTAAATTACAGAAGCATAAAAAATACTTTTGCCATTAGTCTAGCTGCAAGTTTTTGCACTTGTAGTTAAAAGACATATTTTAATGGCACACAAAAAATTATTTTACTACAACACTCCAAATTCACACAAACACATCACAACAACAAAAATAACCTACAGCAGTATTATGAATGGATGTACTAATAAAATTATATACCATATTTCCCCCCCGCATTCCTCCTCCCTTTCCATTGAATTTATCATTCGAAAATCGGGAGTGAAAATTTATGGCAAATAATTTAATTTCCAGAAGATGCAGTTATAGTAAGAGCATAACAAATGAAAAGTAGTCATGAATAAACTACAATAACTATCAAACTGTTATTTCCTTAAAAGAAATCAACATTTCAATAAAAAATACACAGTAATATTAGCATTACAATGTTTAATAAGATATCTCCATTGTCCCTGAAACTAGAATCTCACTCAATAGATCGGGAAGGTTTGGCGTGACCTTGGCAGGTAGTTTCTGAGGGTTTGTCTTTGTTAGTAAAACAAAATCAATCACTTCATAGATGAATCCATTTTAAAGTTTAGAGGAGATAGTTCTCTACACATACAGAGGAAGGGAAAAATTATGCAAATATTTTTTAGAGCCTGCCACTAAAAAGCTTGGAAAAAAATATATGATGTGGGGAAACAGACAAAGTACTTTCATAACAAATTCTGATAATTTTCAATGTAACTAGAGCTTACTTGAAAACCAGTAATGGTTCTATAATATGGATCCTGTAATAAAGCAGCCAGAGAGCATGTCTGAGCTGTTCTATCCCATCCATCAGAGCAATGAACAAGTACTGATGTGCCCTTTTCTAAAGCCTAAAATATATTATGCAATATTTACATTAAATGTTCAATATTATAGAAAGAAAACATGATAAGAACCGCAGTAATTACATTATAAATATTTATTAATATATTTTGAAAATATATTTTGAGAATTAAATATTTTTTAAATTTATTTTATAGCCTATAATTTTCATATTTATATTTTAAAATAAAAAGAAGTTCAAATGGCATTAAAAATTTAGGTGAAAGGTATTAATTCTTGTATTTCTTAATATCATACCAATGCAAATGAGCTAGTAGTCATAGATAACATAGGAATAGAAAACAAAAGTCAATAAACGTATAAGATATACTGAAACTCTTTGCAATATACCTCATTTATGCTATAAAACAAGTGTAAGTCAAATTTTGATAATAAACCTAATGACATGTTATGCAACTATTTACAGCAAATAATAAACATTCATTTTGAATTCTACAACAAATTTTCAAGAAATTATACAAATTTGTATGTAAAATGTATGTATTGCCTTTTCCTTCCATACATTCAGATGACCTACCCAAGAATACAAGTTAGTCAGCATATTTCCTAGCATAATTCAACTGTATTTTGAAAATAATGGATTACTAGACTAGTTAACCAGAACAGCTTAACAAATTAACTAGCTAACAGTTTAGCTAGTTTAAAGAATTATAAAACTGATAGTGTTTATAGGTGACCTGGGTAATAAAACTAAAACACCTGGTTGATATAGCACTTCAAATTTCAAACTAGCATTTGTAATTTTAGCTAAAAACATTGAACGGTTTCAGCTTTTAAAGAATAACAAGAGTTGAAGTTTTAATTTTCAGCATCAGAGGAATTCACTTAAAACATTCAAAATTATAGGACATAAAAGGACAATATATCAGAGTTCAAAATAGGAAAACCTGTTTGTGCTAATCTGGCTGGTGTATTGTAATCAACACAGCAGGTCTCTTTTGATACATCAACTGTCACAGTAATTCAGGCTCATATATGTGTAAAAAAGAGAAATTCAAACAATTTGAAAAATTATTAAAGTAAAAGGAAGGTACTTGAAAAAGGAATTACGGTTTAGGGAGCTAAAATGAAATGTTATGCAAAATTACATTTTCAAATTATGGCAGAACTTAGGATATTCCTGAAGTCACTTATTTTTACGAAAACTGCCTTCAGGAGCTTCAGATTAATAATCATGGTTGGACAGCTACATTAAAGCCACTCATAGCCAGTGCTTATGCTAAATATTGGTTTCATTAATGCCAAGAGTGCAAAGCTTAGACAACACACCAAGCAAAATGTGCAACTGTTCAGTGATGAGCTCATCTTCACTATCATTCCTATTTCCAGAAGTGTCTATATGTGTAAAGCTACTTTAGAAGCACATGTTCTGGACTGCCTCAACCATTACTAAAAATGAAGGTAAACAGGTGATAATTTGAAACAAAATATTATGTAAGTCTTTAACACCGATTGTTCTCGACAGTTACATCATTGTCAAAGATCCAACAGTACTTTCTCCACCATCATGAAATTTAGCAACAAGGCTTTTGTGAGAGGAATAATTAGAAATAACTTTAATGATCAAAGAAGACTTGAATTGGTTCCTAATACTGCAATGATCTAAAAGAAAAATTATAAAAGAAATTACCTACAAGAAAGCCTAAACTGTATGAATAAAGTATTACATTCTAGAAATAAAAGTTTAATTGACCAAGTTTTGTAACTTCAAAAAAAGTGCAACTTATAAATTGGGAAAAGAATAAGCTTTGCAGCAAAATAATTGCCCGCATCTTGACAAAATGTTGGATGCTAATGAAATGTTTAAGCACACTGATTAAAAAAATTATCTGCATCAATGTGCCTTCACAGATTTTTATGTTGTGTCTTCTGGACTTCGCCAGTTTTCATTTATTCAGTAACTGAAACAGGCACAACATCCCTGTATGAGAAAATAAAGATATAGCTGCTGTTACTGAACAAGAAAAGGGTGATTCAAAACAGAATGTAATGTAAGGCTTAATATATTTAACAATATCATAATGCCAAACAAATGATAATTTGATTTGCTTCGGCAAAATGATAAGAAACAGCAAGTACCACATAAAAAAATGAATTCATATACTATTATCTTTAAACTTATTAATTAGATTATTTTATTTGAATATGGCAAAGCATGTGAGGCCTATCTACATAAGCATGCGAGGGCATCCCTCCCTTTAGGCAGCCCTCTGTCGCGAAAGGCTAATTCTAAATTCAAATTCTATAGTATCTAAAATCTATCTATATAAAGAGCAAATATCTATTCTATGATTCTATGAACAGCTTTCAAATGCTTAGGGATATTTTTTTGGGGAGGGGGGGAGTAACATCTGCATCAACGTTCCTCTATTCTTTCATCATTTCTGTTTTTAGTTTGGTTTTCGTTTTTATGTTGTGTCTTTATACTCTAAATTCCAGTTCTCTCTAAGTGCATTCTACCGATTTTTAATCTTGTGACTAAGGCGGTGCTTTCAGAACTTATGAACAATTACAGATACACCAAAGCTGAACACTAAGGGCCATGTGCTTAGGATCGTTATTCCCATAAAAAATAAAGTTATTTCCAATACCCTAATTTTGGGTGGATAATTTAAAATTATCTCTGATCTTTTAAAATATTTAAATAAACAGCATGATTCATTATACCATCAATAAATACTATATTAACTAATCCTGATGCTGACATGCACCCCCATCCCACACACGGATATCATCTCCACAACCATACTTTACTTTTCCAACCAAGTTCTTGGGATTAAGTTCCTCATTTTTTCTTCTCAATGGCCATCGGCACCAAAAATGTTAAATTCGTTTTCACATGCAAATAAGCCATGGTTCCAGTACACTTTGAGCTTATTTACCATTGATTTTGCGAAGAAAAGCCTAAGCCTTCTATTTTTTCACTTCTGAAAACTTTTCTTTGAGCAGAGCACCCATGTAATCCAGCTGATCTGAGCACTCATGGAAGAGTTTTAAGTGAAACTGAAGTAGAAAATTTTTCAGTAAACATGCGCAGAAATTTTTACAACACTCAAATATGGATTTTCACAGATTTTCTAACTATGAAGCTCTGATTACATTGAGTTAACTTTTCCAGATGACCTCTTCTTACTTTATTTTTAACCCTGTTTTCTTCTTTAAAGCATTTTTTCACATGCACCGGTGATAAAACATTTTAAAGAAGAATGGGATAAATTTACTAATTTAGAGATATCCTGGATCAATTTTCCACCCTTAGGATGAAAAATGATAAATTTTCGAATGATATTTGTTGTTGCCTTATGACTATATCCCATTTTTAAATATTAAAATAAAATATAACGAAGTAATCAAGCAAACAATAAAGCCAAACAAATTTGTAAATGTCATCAAAATGTAAAAATAATAATAATAAAAAAAAAAGGCAGACAATTTCATTCATGAAATTTTACAAAAATGTTTCGGTATATAATAACTTTTGCGGCATGTTTTACCTCTGTCTCCTTACATTTTTTCACTTTTAGAAAAACAATTAAGTTATTATTTAAAAAAAGTTTAGTTTTATTCAAAAATTGCAAGCAGATGATATGAAAAAATATCGAGCTATTCAATTCCGGGTTACAGCGATTTTCTACAGATTCTTAAAGTATACAAACACTTTTGGGAGCCACTGTATGTAACTTGTACCACTTTTTACCACTGTACTGTACATTATACTGAAAGTTGACTGGTCAAATGCACACTATATTGGCAGCCATCGATTGAGGTTGTATTGAAGTTGGCCATGACTACACTTTCAACCCTTGAGTGATTATCAAGGATTAGCATTTTGATATCTGACTTGCACAATAAATAAAGCTCAAGACATATATGTTTACAGTAGAATGTTGTTCATATTGCTTTTCTTTCGCTGTCATAGCCACGGATATGAAACAAAGATTATGAAAAACCAGTTAATTTAGCAGATTGCACTCCTCTTTAACTTTCTAATTTGATCCAGTTTCTTATTTTTTGCAAATTATTATTACAGTTATCTTATCAAAATTAAAGTTTGAATTTTTGATTATGTTAAAAAGAGTTTCCAATCCTAGAGCTGCAGTAGGATTTGCAATGGGAAAGCAAAGAAAAAGCGAAACTGCTGCAAAGAAAGGATAGAGGCAAATCTGTCTCAAAATTATGCAAGGGCTTATGGTATTGGAAAGTCAGCAATATACAACAAAAAAAAAAAAAAAAAAAAAAAAAAAAAAAAGAAACTTTAAAAAATTTTTTGTGTGGATTCTGACATCCTACTTGCAATTAATAACAGAATTATTATTCATTATGTGAAAAGTGAAGATCATGACAAAGTGATAATTAAATGGGTTACACAACATTGCAGTGAAGGTATGTCATTGACAGGTACTATGCTAATTAATGACTGAAACTAAAATGTTTGATGAGGAAATGCACACTAAAAAGAGTGCACATATTTGACAGGTTGATTAACTTAATTTAAAATTTTCTGTAGTATAGGTTTAAAATTTCACCTTAAAAAACACTTCAGCTGATATTGAAGAACCTAAGCAACTTGCAGAAGAACTCATGTAACTAATTAATTGTGAAAAGTTATCTTAAGGGGGGGGGGGATTAGAATGCAGAAAAAAATTTTCTTTTCTGGAATATCTGCCCTAAAACACCTTGGCACCATCTGCAGAAAAGGCCCCAAGTGGCATCAAAACTCCAACGCAAGACTAAAGATTATGGCATATGCAAACTTTTAATACAAATGAAAACTTCTCATAATCATAAAAACACAAACTCGTACATTTAAAAGATTTTCCCAGTTTTCTATCATTCAAATAAAAGAGCATGGATGACAAAATATTAACAAATGATTGGTTTGAAAATGATTTCAAACACGAAGCTCCGTAACATTTGAAATCAGTTGGTTCACAGGATGATATAAAATTTTTCCTGATTATAAACAATTGCTTGGATTATATTTCATTTAAAGTTTCAGTAAAAGATAACATTTCCATCTTAATCTTTCCTCCAGTGTGTACAACTATCATTCAGCCAATGGATATCGGAGTGCTGCACGTTCTGAAATGCAGATGAAAATTAGCCTTTTTGAAAGCTATCCTAAATTTTCTGAACACTGGCAAGATCATTAAAAATTGTTTGAAATATTTTAACATAAAATCTCCTGCGATAAGCATTGCAAGGTCATGGGAAGACATGTCTGCAGATATTTTGAAAAATAGTTGGAATAACTTATGGGCAGCTGCCATATTTCATGATGATGATGACAATGATGACAGCCACAAATTTGAAGGTTTTTTTTATTACCACAAATTAAAGGTGCAATTTTCTAAGTAACAGAATTTGTGAAAATATGTGAAGACTAAAAAAATAAAGGTTTTTAATAGAGGGTTATATAACAGTTTTCCCTTGCAGTGACACTGCCCTAGTCATTAATCAACTATCAAACAAGAAAATCTCCAGTACGGTCATAAATCCGGAAAATATAGTAACTAATAGTTAAGAAAGCAACCAAAAGGTTAATGAAAATTTAATAATTTTGAATGACAGTTTATTGGGAACTCTTGACATAGCAATTACAGAATATGAACAATGGAACTTTATATCTGAATGAGAAATTATGTCTACCTATGTAACTAAAGAGAAAGTATTAGCGCAACATAAGGAAACAGCTTACTTTGAAAGAAATGTTTAACAAAGAAACAAATATTCACCTTTTTTTTTCATAAATTTTATCGCCTGAAGATCATAAATGCTTCATTATTTCATACACAACTAGTTCATATTTTTAATTTTATAATTTTTATATGTCATCTTACTAGAATTAAACTAATGATCCGGAAATTTCCAAAATTCGGGTTTGATGAAGTCCCAACGATTCCAGATCACCTTGAAACCTTAGGGCAGCACTAACAAATATTTTAATGACTTCCAGTCATTTCTTGTATAAAGAGTAGTAACACTTTTGATAAAGATTATTAACACTGAAGGTTTTGAACAGCTGTAAAAAAAATGAAGAGAAGTGTGGTATTAAATAGTTAATGATTACTAAAAAAACGTTTGAATAGCACACAAATAAGATGCAGATGGTGGTGATCTGATTTCACACAAATAAAATGCAGATGGTGGTGATCTGATTTTTTTGGAACTTGCAACTAATTTTTCATTTGTATTTTCTTATGAGTTAACTGAAAGACTTGGGTGATTTTTGGAGAGGAAAACCCATTACACTGGGAATTATTTGTAAACTTTCTCAATGGCACACTTTGTGTTCAGTTCAGATAGAAAAATAAACTGAATATCTCAATGCCATACATAACCCACATGGCATGTCATCACAAGGTTATTTTATAAAGAACGTACCTTGTGTGAGGCCCCTGATGCTAGAATTCTCACATGCCACTAAAGAGGCATAGGATGAAACATGCAGGAGAGGATTAAATATTACCTATACATCCTTTAAACCACCAATGAAATTCATACTCAGATTCACTCAGGAATTTAAAATGAAAAAATGATCTCAATAAGTTATTTTTTTATATTATATACTGTATTTAGTTGCACAAACCCCTTTTTATCACTAATTTTACCATCTGAAAACTATGAGGGGGGAGTCTAACATTTATTGTTTTCAATAATATTCTTTTAAGCATTCATCCTGTACCCTACTAATCACAGATACACTGTATGTTGCTACTAAAAAAATCATATGCTGGAGTGAGAGGGAAGAAAAATGCAAGTTAATACAGTTATGGAAGTTAAACAGTTAAGTTTCTGCACTTTTCAAATTATATTTCTTAGTCAGGAAACAAATTCATGTAAACCTCACATGAGAAAAAGTATGTACTAAAATACATACATTAAAAGATACTATACAAAGTTTAAACTTACTGCAGAATACATGACTTATAGGTATTACATTCTACATTAGTTGCTTGAGTGGCCAGCCATCTTAAATAGTAATTATAATAGAGTGCAGTCAAATAAGACAAAAAAAAGAAGGAGCAATTGGTGGGGAAAAAGTCCTAGAGTTTAGGAAATGGTCTTAAATGCTTCCTTTAGACAAGTTGATGTGTGGCAAAAGACCCCCCCCCCCAGGGTGGGGGGTGACCTCAAGGCAGGGGAGGGTTTTAAAAGTTCCTTTTTTCAGTTTCCTGTGTAAGTCTCGGAAACTATCACTCCTACAGAAAATACTTTATATATAAAATTGAAGCTGACAAAATTTCCTACAAAAATGGAGACCATTTTTGTCCTAGGATGTACTGTTGCCGAGCTATGAGCTTCTGAAGTTTGAATGCTAAGTTAAATTGTATATTCGAGTGTTCAAAATCCTTCCAAACTAATTTCATTTATATATGGTAAATATTTATATGGAAATAGTGTGTGTAAAAATCAAATTTGAAGTTTTACAGAGAAGGAGATGAATGGTATAATGCTGCAACAGTAAAGTGGGGCTCAGATGCATTCCCCAACTGGAGAATGTTTTTTGTTCCCTTCTTCTGTTATTCAAGACCAGTGACCCTGGAAGAAATCCCTGAATGGAAGGGTTATATGCAGGTTTTGTATGAAGGAAAGCTCCACAGATGAGTGATGTAGTGCTACTGTCATTCATAAATGCCTTCCCATGTGATAATCACACAATTTACGCTGTCCTTAAATATGCACCAAAACAATGTTGCCAACAGGGAACAAGTACTTGCTCCGTTACATTTGACCACCTGCTATATATCAAGACTCATGAAATTGTGGCATCTAGCCAAGATGAGTCCAACATTAAATCTGTTATCGTGAGATTAGGTGTGTTTCATCTTTTAGTGTCATTCTTGGGATGCATTGCCTTTATAATGGCTGGAAGTGGTCTCAAAGAAATTTTGCGTACTATCTTTGCAGCACATTCAGTAGACAAAATGTTAATACGCCATGCCTGCATCAGAGGACTACAAGGACACCTGCTTGTACAGTGTGTTTTAGCTGAAATGATTCTGAACATATGATGAAGCAAAAAATGGAATTATGCCTCCTTCAAGCACAAAATAAGACTGCAATGTCATCATTTGAAGCCATGGGCCCACTTCTGAAATGTGGACGAGCAGTTCATTGAAGTCAAATGTTCAGGGAACTGCATCTGTGCTCAGTGCAGGGAATGTTACCATTACTATCCTGCGAGTAGCCACCTGCAATATGCAAAATATGCTCATTTACACCTTCAAGACATGCATTCTCTTCCCAATACCCAGCCCCAGAACTTTGAAGATTTCACCATATACTTCATTGTGAGTAGATCAGATTCATCTGGATCTGGAAAACAACAGAGCTTACTTTCAGGATTCATACACATTTCTGCACATCAAAATTAAGTACTATTAAGGACTTTTAAGGACCATTAAAGAAAAAAATTAAGGACCTATCAGCAAATTGGAACTGCATAAATTCAATTAAAGCCCATGCCTGAGCTTCACTTTCGTTATACCAACCTAATAAAAAATAAATCCGTAAGTAGGATGCACTATTATTAAGCATAATTATAAAATAAATTCGAGAATAAAATTATCTTTGTAAAATTTGTCAAATAAGAACTAAGCATTTTATGCTTATAATAGTTGGACACATTTTCAAGAAGATTAGTGACATTTTATTTATGTTTTACTAATGGTTAGCTTTATGTTGATTTTTTTCTTTTATGTCGCCTTTCATTAAATACTTGCTCAGTCTAGAGATTTTGTAAATAGCAGGCCGATTTGATATCAAACGGCATACGTTAAAATGAGAAGTAAAATCCATAACAGAAGACTGGCTGTTGTCACTGCTGTTGCTCGCCTAGATAGAGACCTGCCAATCAGAACAGGCCTGATTGCCTGATGTTGGCAGGGTTTTTGAAAGTTAGTTATGCTCTGTCTGTTTGACACAGTTAGTGTCGTAGCTTTGTGTAGTGTTCCTGGAGTTGTAATACAGTTAACATACTTTGAGGTTCCAATAAGCCACTAAAGCACCAGAGGTGATAAGCTGTTTTGTATTAATTTAAGTCCTACTAGCTGTAAGGAAAACGTTTTATAGTAATTTTTACATTTTTGTGTTGTATCTTGTGACTATATGAAAGGCTCGATGTAGAGATAACTTTTAAACATGAGCAGTTAGTTACCAATAATTGAATTACATCGTTAGATACCCTTAGGTAGCAAATATTATAGAATTAGGTATCAGATATTATAGATTTACCTGGCCACTATTAAATTTTATTTATTTTTTTAAAATATTTGATGAAAATCACAGTCTAATAACATTTCGCAGTTTAAAATACATGTAATTTATGACACTGATTCTTAAACGACATCAGGATAATAATACATTAAAAGCTACAACACGTTTGTGTTTTGCAGCAACAATACTCAACAAAATACTGATGCGTCTTTTTAATTAGAAGCCCTCCCAGACATTATGGCTAATTTATATCAATTTGCTTCTTTTTAAGCACCTTTTCTAAGAATGAAAAATTTGTTTCAATAAGCAAACCAATGTTCACATTAGTTTCTGCTTCATCTCCTAACTTGTCAATGTCTCGACATTATACCTATGAGGTTTTATATAATCTGGTAAAAGTTAAATAGTCCAAAACTCTAGATATATATGAAGCAAATTATTGTGATGTCTGAAAGTAACTATAAAGTCAGATAAAAGTTAGAGTAAACCTCTTTATTTAAACAAAACTCAGAATATAAGTGCGTGTTCTTATGCTAGCAGAATGAACTACAGCTCATGGCGATGTAACTAAACAGGAAGAGTCAAATTCAAATTCAAATTGTGGACTAGCACTCAAAGACAACACAATTTAACACATTACCGACCGGCCGTCGATTAATCGACGTTTGCTCCCTAGCTCTTACCGACCGGTCGTCGATTAATCGACTTTTGATCTTTCTGTTAGATTTGGTTAGGTTAGATTGACAAGTAGCAAGCAGCAAGCATTTCGCATTCTTTATTCAGATAATGGGTGCTTTTTTCTAAAGATCAAAAGTCGATTAATCGACGGCTGGTCGGTAATGTGTTAATTTTAATCTAAGCTGGCTCAGTAACTCATAATCGTAACAGATTCCAAATATTGGTACCGATAACGCAAAGCCGAATAATTAATTACAAATTATCACAGCTGGCAGAAACTTATGCAGCGTGCGAGCAGAAGCCAGAACCACTCTCTGTCTTACAATACAAAAACCTCAGTTTAAATACTATCTAAATGATTTACATTCTGGTGAGAAAAAGAAGGGAGAAGCTATAGTACAGGCTGAAATTATAAACAAATGGCTAATTTATGTAATACTAACTGTACATATATTTAAAGAATAATTTTCATTCTCTTTACGCACTCAGTTTCTTTTCTCAATAAGTTTCCTCTGCATTTCAGAATTTTTGGATTTATTTAAAGATTTCTGTTATTCTAAAAACCACATGTATTTAAATATATACTGCTAATTTTATTCCTTAAATAATATGAGCACTGAGAGTAAATATGAAATGATATATAGTCAAAGCCGGTGTGGTAGAATTTTTAGAATTTTAGTGATGCACAGAGCAATAAAATATAGAAATAGCAAAACTTTTAGAATTTAGGAAAGGCACTGGAGGCAGAATTTAGAACCCACAATGACTTCATCAAGTACAAAATTCCCAACGCCAGCCTTGCGTGTCATGCATTGAGATATATAAGATACATATGATAATCTTTTTAATTGTTAGTTTTCAATTCTTTTTTAAAAGAAAATTTCTTTCTGTAGATACGTGTCCATGAGCCAACATTAAAAGCATTACTGACATTTTCCATACTTCTGCTTAGGGAAAAGAAAAAAAAAAAGGGAGGGGGAATAATCATGTTAAGAAAAAAATTTCTAGGATCAGAAGTAAAGCATTCAAATATTAGGTTTTCATTGTTCTCCCAAAAATTCTTCAAAGATTAAACAATTCATCCCAAACATTCTATAAAATACATCCATTACGAGTTACTACTATGAAAACATTTTTCATTTTGTCACATTTTTCTGGAATCTTCTAGAATCTTAGATATATAAATCTTGCCTTCAAATCCTTTTAAACTTTCCAAAGTGCAATGTCTAAAATCCGAAACAAAGATTACCACTACCAATTCTGCGACAGCGAAAAGCCAGAAGTATTTGAAAAAAAAAATTCACACACACACAAATTTAATTAATTTTATAGAGGAAACGGATGCACATTCTAAAAGTTCTGAATATTCTGAGACAATTACATGGGGAAAAAATCTTACCATTTAAAAAATAAGAAAGAAGACATTTTAAAAATAATTACACAGCTATTTTGCTTTCGCTACGAATTGTTTTGTAAATTATGCTTTTCAGCATTTATTAGCTTGTTTATTTTCGGATTCAAAATGTTGTAATAATAAGTTGCCAAAATGAAAAGAAATATCACTTTATATTTTAACAGTTAAAAAAATGCTTTATTTCAATGTTATGTCTTAAATATAGTTTCAATACATTACCATTATTTTAACGAAATTTATTAATGCTACAGTGTTCAAAACAAAAGTGTTGAAAAATTCACATATCTCCGAATTAAACATTTTGTACAGAAATTGATCTTAAAATCGCCAAAATGTTGATAAGTAGCCAAATTTAGAACCATTTAATAAAAGAATTCAAATCGCCAAAAAGGAAAGGTTGTTTAAGAGCTATTCAAAAAAAAAATAAACAATTTCGAAATGCCTATGTTTCATTTCTTGCCTAGGAACTCGAGAATCGCTCCATTTATATTAGAAGTAGAAACAAATTCAAACAATAACCATATTTGTCAGTGAATCACCAAAAATATTCCTCGAAAATGCTAGTTTGCACTTGAAATGGCAGTTGTATAAATGGACCGAAATTTTATATGATTAAAATTAAGGACCTTCTACTGATTTTGGACAAAATTAAGGACTTTTAAGGACCAAAAATCAATTCTAAAAAACCTAAGGACTTTTAAGGACTCTTAAGGACCATACGAACCCTGACTTTATTGCACAACATGAAGGCCCATGGAGGGCTGACACAAGGGCAAAGGATAACTGAGTCAGTACTGGCTAAGTGAGTAGCTATATCAATTTGCTCTGCTTTGGAAAACTTTGTTGTCCTGCACTTCTCTACAGGGAAGCAACATGTAAATTATCTCACGTCTCAGCTGAGAAGAGATGATGATGACAGAAAGAATATCTTGATTTTATTTTCTCAGCACCTTTCCTTCCCAGAATCACGAACATTAGTTTCCCTCACAACAGGCATTATTGCTAACTGTAATGTAAATTGCCACAAAGCCCTACAGGTAAATAGATAAAAGTGCATGGGGCACCAGAGACTTCACTACAGAATCGAACAGGTATTGCCTCAATACACTAACTAGGTAGAGTATGAATAGCTGGAATTGACTGTATGCTTCTTCTCCTAAGTAACACTGGAGTTATACATCGGAGTTGTTACATTTAAACATAAGAGAATAATAATATAAAATTACACAAAGTTACATAATATAACAGAAACTATTGAATGCAAGGTTAAAATGAGAAAGATGACGGGACAAAAGTTTGGGGAGATAAAACAGTCTCGAAAAAACAAAGTCTCATTATTTGCCTCCATGAGCAGTACTATCAAAATTGACAATGTTGTGGAGGTAGTTGACCCTCTTCTAAATTCCAACGAGTAGCTATTTTCAAGAAGAGCGACAAGGATCTAGAAGACCTCCATTACGAACTGGCACCTTATATATTATTCCCATTTAATGAAAAAGATATGCAAAAGACAAAGAAGTCTGCATTACATGATATTTTCCCTGTTCACCTTGTTACTCCAGACCTCAAGCTTCACATTAATGTGACTGATGGCAGATTCCTTCTACATAGAGTCAGATGGGGTACAGGATCAACCTTCTCAGTGATATTTAATCCATATATGATTTGCATAAAAAACACTATGGTGAATGTTGCACTTTCGTTTTTCATGTTTATTCTGCACTGTCAACAGTGCAAAATGTGGAGAACAAAAACTCTGAACTACTACCATCATCACATCAGCTGATATCGACTTTACTGAAGAGATGGCAGTGACAGCTCAACAATAACACTTTTTAAGTAATGAAAAAATAAGGCCAGGTTCATCACTATGCTGACTCAGAAAATGATTGCTGAGGGAACTGGAGTCAGACAGGCTGATGCTGATAAAACCATAGTGAAGTGTGCATTGGAAAAGGCAGAATTTAGTTATTCTACTGCTGTCACTGGCAAGAATGTGGATCTGCTGGTCCTGCTGACTGCTCTAGCTCTGAGGGAATAAGAGATAAAGATTTTCATCCCCAGTTTTAATGGCTGTGATAAAAACCTGTGCAATTTTCCGAAAAGACAAGTCATTGACTGCTAAATTATTCATGATGAATAGCAGCCTGTATTCCCTCCCCATTTCTTTTACACAAACACTTCAGAGGAAGTCGCAGACGCAGGGGAACAGATATTCCTATCAATGCACAATGCCAGAGTAACAAACCTGGACAAACAGTACTACTTAGCCTCTCTAAAATCCACCACAAGGGTGAAGCCAAACCTAACCTTTCTATCATCAACTAAACACTCTGCACTGCAATAAAGTCTATTTGCAAGTTCAGGAATGGCTGGGCATTAAAGTGCCACCTACTGATTGGGTTTGGATGAGAGAGTCAGCTGGAGATAACATTTGCCCACGTTGCATCACGCTGCTCCAGCTACTGTCCTATCAACAATATTTTGCAGCTGCACCAAAGGCTGTGGTACACACTGTGTATGCTGTAAGGCAGGCATTCATTGCTCTTCAATATACGGTTGTGACAGCATATGTACCAACGGCCCTCCAAGTTTAAGATGACATAGGATAAAAATGCGCAAGACCATTTTTGTAGGAAACTTTGTCAGTTTCAATTTTATATATACAGTATTTTTCTATAGGAGTGATAGTTTCTGAGCTATATGTGAAAAACTGAAAAAAAAAGGACCTTTAAACCTCTCCCCCTCCTCCAGCTCACCCTTAGGAATGTCTTAACACATTAACTTAAGTTTAAAGGAAGTTTTAAGACCATTTCCAAAACTCTAGGATTTTGCTTCCACTGATTTTTGTCTAATTTGACTGAGCTAAAAAATAAAATATATATAAAAACTTTAATGATTGCAGCTAATATAATTTCCTGGATCAATTTAGTAATTGCTATGTAAATAAAGATGAAAAAGTGCATCTATTGCTTTTAAATATCTTTAATTCGTTAATTGATAACAAACATATTACATTTGAAATAAAAATTAAATATTAGATTTTACTGAATGGCAACATGCATATGGTAAATAAAAATACTTTATTTTGGACAGTAGCAATACACTTCTTTTAAATAGCTAAGTTCATTGATTAGATTTGAAAGACAAATAAATATCTCATGCTTTGCTGAGTGGTAACACATTGCTTATAAATGCTCAGTTTCTTAGCAGAAAATTCCTTAAATTCACAAACAGGAAATAGCTACAAAACAAATTCAAGCTTCCAGATGCACATGCTCAGTGGAAGACCACATATATGGAAAATTTGGTGGCCTTATGTGCCATCATTTTTTTACACGCTCAGAGGAAGACTACATGTATTTAAAATTCAGTGATTCTAGGTGCTATTTTTTCACAATGTGAGGAACATACACAGAGATTCTGCATTAATTAATAATAGACACAATCTATATTGTTACACATAAATATTGTGTACAACAAATATGAATAATTCAGAAGCTTAGATATTGTGAAAATACATATAACTGCATTAACTACAATTAAGAATAATACAAATTCAGTCTTACAAGCAAAAATGAGATGCTGTTTAGAAAAATTCTCCAGTAAAGAGTTATAAACTCATTCTCATATTAAAATTTATTTCTATTATAATTATTAAAATTAATTTTAAATGTAGTAATGCAGTGGATAATCACATATAATTAATATTTAAATTTTATGGTAAGTCTTTTTCGCAGGCTAATAACATTTATGCAAATTCAAACATTTTGCTAATATACTAGCAGAAAGAAAATGCATGTTTAAACCTCTGAGTGTCATGACCCGATAAAGGCAGTCATTAGATATTTGGTCACTTGGCATATATTAGCTTAAAATTTAAGATATTTCTTACTTTTTTTAATAATGTAAATATTACTTTACTGAATGTAAGTTTGTGGAAATAGACAGGAAAATAAGTAATTAAACAAATTTAGTTTCCTGTTTAAATGGTCTTTATGACAGATCCAAAAACATGCACTTTTATAGGGTTAAACTGATATTTGATAAACTAAATTATGATTAAAAACTATGCATTTATAAATGAAAGAAAACAACATGCATATTAAAAACTATATAGTATTTAAAGCAAAGTTTAAATTTACCCCTCATTATCATATTCAACTTTGATCCAGTAAGTATGCATATTAATTTATTTACTACACAAATTTCTGTTTTTATTATTATTTCAAGATTGCTTTTTTACATAAACCAGAATATTTTTTTCTGTTTATATAGATGTACAGATTTTTGAAATATACACATTTTTGATTCATTGTATCCTAGTTTTCAATCAATTTCACAACATACTTACTTCTGCAATAAAAGCAGCAGCTTCTAAAACACTCTTTACATGACGCAACCAACCACTACTTTCTAGACCATTTAAAAATGCATTCATAGAAGGAATTTTTAATTCACATGCTGAAAAAAAAATATATATATTTAGTGCTGTAAAACTTGAAGGTTTATTAGCAGATACAAAAAAATATATTACTTATAACAGAAGTAGAAATTAAATAGATAGAAAACAATATTAAATATCTTTTATGAAAAAATTGGAACTGCAATTTACTCGCTGCTGAAAATAGCATAAGAAAATACAAATGAGAACTTTCAAGACTTGTTGAAAAATGAGTGAATTCTGTTTTTTTTTTAAACTATTGTAATTAAAAAAAAATCCCCGATTCTTTTCATTCCTCTGAAAAGTATTCACAGCACAACATACTGTGCTGCCAACGTACAAAACAAGGATGCCATTAAAAGAGATTTATGCAGCAACCATCAAACAGATCTATGGCAAGTGTGCGTGCATGTGCAACAGACAAATGCAAATTTCTGCCTTCGAATTCAATGGCCATTTTCCTGATTAGTGCTTATTTTTGTAAATGAGTTATAAGATTTATTTATATTAATTAACCAGTTATTTTACGTTCCAAATCTGTCCAGCCCTTTTTATTTTTTCGTTCCCCTGCCAGAAAGTAAATTAGCTTGTGTGTATTTATGTAAGGGTTTGAAATTGTTTATTCAGTGTGTTTCTGCCTGCTGGCCCCATGGAGTCCCATGAAGGGTTTGGTTTCATTGAGGATACTATGCAGGCCGCTATGAAACCTGCAGTGACTTTTGATGGAAGAAGTTTGGTAAATACATTTTTGGAACAGTTAAATTTGCATTTTGTGCTATATCCAGGACCGGAAGTGCAAAAAATCACAATAGCAGCTGCTGCATTAAGATGACAGGCATAAATTGGTATTAATACATTAGCCCATTCATGCTGGATGATCCAAAAAGTGACACTTACACATTCAAAATATTTAAAAGCACTCTCGTAAAAGCATTCCCCATTGCAAAAGATAGGCACAAGTTAAGAACAGACAGTTTCCGTAAATATCAGTTTAAGGTCAAAGAACTAACTGAGTTCATATTAAATCTATAATTTGTTGTATGGCAAAAGGACCGGCAAGGAAGTAATACAAGTTATTTTGCCTAGGTTGATGCCTCAAATACAAGATTTCTTTGAAATAAGAAACCTAACGATACTCAAGAATCTCTCTGAACTCATTATGAAATTTGAAAGCTGGTAGATTACTGAAAATTAAGGTATGCCAAGATGTGGCTAGAGGTCAAATGGATAATGTTTTAGGCCTGCATTACAGCAAAAGTGCAGTTTGGCCAGATTAAGCATTTTGGAAATAGGCAGAAAGATTCAACCATGTGTGGCAGCCACCAAAATGGAAGATAAAAATAATTAGGCTTAGCCACACTCATTAAAGTGTTGACTCATTCAACTTTTAAAGTGTTGATAATTCTATAAATACTGCATGCACATCTACTAAAGACATGAAAACCTTAACCAGAAGATAAGAAGAATATAATTCAATCATTTTTAAAGCAAAAAATGCTCAATTTATCAACATATAAGAATAAGCTCACAGAGCCAAGTAACAGAGTGAGTATATACATATTTTGGTGCGGCCAATTGCAACCAAAAAGGGAGGTACATATCTACATGTTATAGGAGTTTTATATACAAAATTTCAATAGTCTGAGTAAACTCGTTTTTGTACAGACACCACACACACACACACACACACAAAAAAAAAAAAAAAAAA